>JBAIZZ010000270.1:145883-179427 GCA_037355905.1 Heliconius aoede
TATCGCTGCTAGCATTGTCTGTCGTTTCATGTTCATTCAAACCCCATTTCATTAAGATGGAGGGCTTTCATATATCAAAAAAATATATTTAGTGTAATTTCGTGGTACTCTTGGTGGTAAAAGTACGTAGTACTCTTTATTAAATTTGTTCTGGTGATTGGGTGCACGATTTATTGTTTTGAAAGCACTCCTAATTCACCAAAATTGATTGTAATAAATGTTTCTAACATTTGTATTGCATTACTCTAAATATTCCGTACAGCTGTAACAGCACAAGCACTAGCTCTGCATTTGTTACAATCTCTTTCAAATCACTTAACATATTTAGCTTCTTCAATATGATGCATAAAACTAACTGTTCAAAGAGCAGTAAATAAAACAAGAAATGTCATTTATTTTATTTTTTAAATAATGTTAATATTTTGAAATTGTACTTTCTGAAAGAAAATTTACTGCTCTTAATTGTAATATTTATTTGGATATCGAATAATTTTTATTATTTTAACAGGTGTGGAAAGGTCTGGATTCGCGCCACCTCAACTACTGTCAAGTGGAGCTATCATTGGATTGGCGTTAGCTGGAGTGTTTATCTGTCTGGTTATTGTTGATCTGCTTCTGCTGTGCTTCCGGCGGCAGGGAGTTATCGCCACCATATGTGGCAAGCGCGCCAAGAAGCACAGTGATGACGAAGCCAAATTGGGAAGGTAAATGTCTTGTACAATTTTAATGTTTACAAATTATTATTATATATTATATAACGCGAATGTAGCTTTCTGGTAAGCTAGCTCCAACACACAAAATTTTACAAGAGTATTTATTACCATATTTAACTATCTCTCAAAAAACTGTCATTTTTAAGAGATCAAATCGAAAAGAATTCCCTAGTAATCAATTGAGTACCATTAAAGGCACACAGCATATCCCATACCATTAGAACCAATGCACATCGGCATATATTGGCATACAATAGTAAGATTGTGTTAGTGTCGATGAGAGATGTTTCTGCCCGCTAGTCTGTACGGTTGGCGCTTCCCGCTCCCTTATTGCAGTGCGAAGCGTCCGCCGTCCCCCGCGCCGTTGCCGCCGCCCGTCAAGCTCGTGCCGACGCCGACGTAAGCATACCTCCGGGACGCACCGGTTTTGTCGGTTTTTGAGGGTTTTTTTGGATAGTATACGGCAATTGTGTTTTCGTGTGCAAAAATTGTGGTCATAAGTGTAGATATATTGAAGGCAGATCGTTTAATAAAAAATATATTTAAATATGATATTTTGTGTCTATTAGCTCATTGCTATTAAAAGTGAATGCTGTTGAAATGTAAAATAATTAAAATCAAGCGCCTTTGACATTTTTACACTCGTGACAATCTTAAAACAGAATAATTAGTATGGTTATGTAATAAGTATAAATGAAAATTAAAATGGAATTTAAACACTAATACAGTACTAACATAAATCTGAAAATCACAAATTTTAATTTTGCTAAATATTGTGTGTGTGTGTCGTATGTGATGATAAATATTTTATCTGATAACTTCCGTAACTACTTAGTTCAACTTTTGAAATAGATTAATTCAAAATCGATGAATAATATCTATCATTGGAAAATATGTCACAATTCTCAAAAACCGATAAGCCGTGGTACGACCTATTGAAAGTCAGCAGTCGATTTCCTGCATGATTTGTGTGCGGACGCTACGGTTTGGCCCTTGTGAGGAGAATATGAGAAATTCTTCAAAGAAAATGGTCTGAATGAATCAACGTATGTGCAGTAAACTATGCTTTTCGCTGGGGCCGGCCGATTGTACATACATATTGTTTAAACAAGAAAACGCCTAAAGCCTGTAAATATGCAATGGAAGTTCTTTAGTGCATTAGAAATTTAATATTTAAGGCCTAGACTAGTTTTGAATAGCATTCTATTAATCTGCGAGCATTTTAATATGAACTCGTTGAAGTAGTTAAAGTGAGCAGGCGCCACGTATCTATGACTGTCGTAATGTCTGGAACATCTCTAACGACAATGTTATATGATCTGTTGTAATTCATACATTTTGTTCATTATTTATTATTACTTTTGTTTCATTTAAATCATATTCATATTTTTCATTTCAAGTTAAGTTTTTAATACATTTTGAAATAATTTCTATTTGTGCACGGAAAACTAACAAAATTTGTTTATTCTCCACGCTGCCACCCTGGTCACTATAGTTATATTCCAACTACGCCAGTGTAAGATATATACCACATATTATATACAGTTTCACTGCGTCTGATACGCTTCACGTTTTTCGAAAATACTAACTGCTTATTTGAGTGCTTTTTTTTTCTTTGTTAGCTGGCTGGACGAGTTTTATTTGCATTTTGCATCAAAGTGCCGTTTTGCAAATAGTTTTAGATCGGTGACTGTGACTGTACATATGTAAATAAAATATACCGGTTGACCGACGTTGAATACGAAGTTAAACTCCATTTACTATTCACAGAGACGAAAAGGAACCCCTCAAGGAAACCGGCGAGGACGCTATAAAAAGAAATTCTTCAGTAGAATTCGATGGACGTCGTGTGTATGCGACCAGCGGCACCATCATTGGTAAAAACTCGGCCGTCTAAAGTCTATTATGACTGACTTTTGGTGTGAATTTCAAAATCGTTGAATCGTTGAAAAAAAAAAATTGAATAATTATTATTTATGATGTGATTAAAGTTAAGCTTGTGTCCTTGTGATGAGCGCGACCAGTATTCGAAACTGCCAAAAGACGAATTATATCGTTTATTATTATTAAGTGCGTAATCAGCTTTATTGCATCTAATTAGTTTTAATATGCCGAGAGAATTTATGTCTATTCATTTTGTTGATATTGGCCAACCGAAATAACAGAACAAAAGAAAATATAATTAAAACAATTTATTATGTCAACAGGATATTTAATGTGAGAGTTGTGTATGAATGGCATTTAAATAGAAAAAAAAATGATAAAGATTCTGAACTTTGACATATTTAGAAGGTAGGTTATAAAATAATAAAATATTTCATAATATATGCTGCAATGTTTGAAATCACATGAGTCCACATTATATTAATTAATAATAACTTAAGTACTTGACTCCATAATTTA
Organism: Heliconius aoede; assembly: GCA_037355905.1. Lineage (NCBI taxonomy): Eukaryota > Metazoa > Arthropoda > Insecta > Lepidoptera > Nymphalidae > Heliconius > Heliconius aoede. Next base: position 149,000 of record JBAIZZ010000270.1, read on the forward strand.
TTCAACACATTTAACAATTTGTAACACAAACACCGCTTCAAGAGGTACAAAACGTGCCTTTTAGAGATCTTAGGTACTAATATGAGGGTATCGTAGCGTAGGTTAGTTTGTATATAGCTTTTTGTACTTTATAATGGAATTTTTTGGATGGATTTTGAGTCACAACGTTCTTAATATAAAATAAGAATGCCATTTTGAAACAGTTATATTTGATTCACAGTTTACAAATTTGAGATTAAAAAAAATATGCTATGAGATTTATTATAATGAAAGAACATGGATTGGTTTTAGGTATATTTGAAAATGGCACTTTTTCATAGTGAGTTAGTTCGAGTCCTTATTTAAAATAAAAACAACACAGTTTTTAAATAGTCAACTTTAGTCCTACTCTAAAATATACATTAAGACGCACCATTAAATGTAAATAGGTAAAATATAATTATGTAAATATTTCATAACGTTTATGAATTCTTAGTTGTAAGCTAATATATGCATTTGTTAGAAATACATGCTTCAACTAATCAGATTGGTATTTTCTATAAGATCTTTTATCACTCTCTTTATAATAGGATATTTAGTTTTAAATATTATTATTAAATAACGTATTATAATTATATTTATTCATTTAACGGGTTCCCATACATTTATATATATATAGATTTATTTTAAAATTATTTTCATTTAATAAATTACATCCTTAGCTTGCAATTAATGACCGCTGACCACTTAAATGTTATTCATGAATCGTAAATGATAAATGTTCATACAAAATATTTTCATATTGTTTTGACACCGATCATGTGAAAATTAACATGTTTTAATGAATCCGTATAAGATAATTATATTTTTGTGGGCAGCAGGAGTAAATAAAATACTTTTTAATAGGCTTTTTAAACATTTAATAGGCTGTTTTAAGTCAATTCGACTTAATATAATCGCACCTACAGACCCTTTAGTGACTTTGAAAAAGTAATTATTAACGAATTAAATAATATTTAAATTTTCAATATGATGAGAAAGCTTTAGGTATACTATTCGCATAAGTCTCGTGGATGTAAGCTTCAAATGACACGTTATCAAGATATATTGTAACAACATAAATGCGCATTTTTATAAAATAAATGTCTTTGATATATAAAAGTGTTTTATTTCATTTAAATTGTTATAATAAGTTATAATTTAATAATAATATGATATACGATTAAATGAAATATCTAATATTTTCATTTCTTCGCTCTGGTGTCCAGGCCAAAGCGCGGTGTTGAGTTTCGCTACTAAACATGCGCTGCTTCTAGAATTTGTTAGAAAGCTCGTTTGGAATTTGAATTTCTTTTTTCAGATTCATCACATTTTTTATCACAAGCAAATAAAATTGTTTGGAAACTTTTAAAAAGGATACAACATCGATTTATCCTTGTTAGTGAACAATGAAATGATACAATAGCGTGGTATAATAAAATACGCTTTTTAATCGCGGCTCCATTACAAAGTAATCTTGGACGAGGGTTGCGCGTGAGCAAGGCCCGCATTCGCAACAATAGACTAAATGTTGGCTGACAACACTTACATAGTTATTAAATACAGTGATGTGCTTATGTGCTATCGATATTTGAAAATGTAGATATAATCAAAAAATAATCTTATTACGGACATGATGTCCGAATGTTTTTCGATTTTTTTTTGAGTTACCGCCGAATTTTCAAGTCATAACGTGTTGTCTGGCAGAAATTAGCGCCATGATTTGCCTTGTTACCAAAACAAAAAAATTAAAACAGTAGTAAGTAAAGTAATTTCTTCGAGTAGGAATCGAACCCATAACCGTCGTATTTACAACGCTTGTACCATTTCACTACGACGGCCTCTTTTCGATATTTTAATTATGTAAAAGATTACTGATTCAATACATTAAAAATAATCTCTAAATACAGATTAGATAATCCTATTTGGCCATGAATACCTATTCTGAGCAAATATGATACATTGTTAGTGAAAGTTTTTACTATAATACCTGCGAGTACCTTACATTTCCCACTTACAATTTTTTATTCTCAAAAAAATAAAAGGGTAGTTTTCGATTATATGTACAAAATCGAATTGCCATTCATTGTTATTAGTCTGTACCTTCTCATATTATTATTTCGGTTTTCAGTTATTAATTTTTTCTTACACACTTCACTGAAAATAAAAGAGACAAATAAGATTTTATCTGTGGAATAGGGTAAGTAATTTATATATTATTTTAACTCTACAACTTAAGTGTTTCCACACTACCATGTACATATATATTTTAAATATCACTACATTTTTTTTTAAATAAATGTAATAAACTAATTACACAAATGAACAACACTATACATAATAGTAATGCGTCACTCGTTTCTCTATGGGGGTGCAGTCAATCGCTGTGGTTTAATACATTTTGAGGAATCAACAACAATGACGCACCCTGTATCAAGTTATTTATGGGTTCGTATACAGGGGGGATGCTATATATACGTGCCATATCTCCTCTCATATGAAAAATGGAATTGTTCTAAACTATAGTGGCGGTAAATTGCAAACCTTCATAATTTGTTACGGCTATGTATGTTACCAACTTTCCTTTTATTATTATTTTCTTTGATGTTATTTGATTATAACATTGTGAGTGTTTTTCAATTCCCAGGATGATGTGAAGAATCTTATATATTACTATAGTCATATGTTTTTTAAATAATTTCGTCATTTTTGTAGACATAATTTTGAAAAATCTGATGATAGCAAATCTTTATCATGATAAATAGATGAGCTAATAAGTATATGTCTGGACTAAAAATAAACCTATCATTGAATGCTTACTTACAAAAAATGGTATAAATGACGATTCTTAATATTTTATTCTATATTATTTGTTCATCCCTTGAATTTTCTGAAATCTCTTTAATAGTATTTATTAAATCTATCGAATTGAGTTTAATTAACTTCTCTTTGCGCAAAAAAAAACGCATCGTTTTATTCAACGGGTCACTGATAAAGCTATCAGTCTGTCTACATTTATCTCCATTCAAATCTTATCTAAATCATAGCCCTTTAACTATAAATTATAATCCAGGGTTACTGTATTTGTCAGAAAGTAATATTTTCAAAGCTCTGGCAAGCTTATTTTGCTTTGCACTGCCCCCTTATTGGTTATCGGACGCAACAATTAGGGTTCGACACGCGCTGAAGCTTAGTCCCGGCTCCCTTTTAAATAATTACCTTGGAAGCAGATGACAGGGATTACATACGACCGCGCCCTATAATATAAAAAGACCGGTTAAGTGCGAGTCGGAATCGCTCAGTGAAGTTTCCGTACCAATTGTAGGATTGTAGATCAACGAAAAGTACATTTCTTAGAAGTTGATTTAAGTTTGTGGAACATTTACATTGTTTTTGTATTAAATAAACTACAAAAACAAGTTTGTAATAATTTTTTTTGATCGAAGCGTCGGGTTTCCAAAAATGTTAAAAAAATGTTAAAATGTTTAAATATACGCGATTAATCCGGTTAAAATCAGTTTAATTTATATGTGTAATAATCGTGAAAATTTTGGATTTTTCTTATTGGTAGTCCTCTTTGTGCCAAATGTCATAACGTCCATGGGAACTATCCTATGATTATGTTTTGATTACTCGGTGATTTTCGTACAAAATGCAGCAAAAGATCATAACTTTTGATTGCATCCTATGCATATAGAAGCTTGATGTTTTCTGCAGTTCCAAGAGCAATAGACTTGAATATAATGATTCTATAAAGACTCCGTTTTTACTTTTTGTGATAAGGGACCCTAAAAATGAAGTGTAAGCTATTGATAGTCATATGAAACCGAAAAAATGACTCAATAGGTCATGGATAATCCATGTTACGTTTGATGGCACCGTTTTAATGAAACGTAAACAATAGGGATGACTTGGGGCGGAGCAGTGATGCATCATGATGGTTGACTCATTTTAGTAATTTATATATCGTTTTTGTTTGAATTAATTTTTTACATTTTTTATAATTTAAACTGAATAATTAGTTGCATTTACATAGTTTTTTATAACATCGTTTATTTTCCCATTTTCCTTGTATTTATAAATATTTGTAACAGTTATTGTATGTTAAAATATTGAATAACTAAATTTGACTAAACTAGTAAAATAATTAGAAACTGCTAATTGGATTTGAACCTGATAACTCAAAAACATTATTCTAGACTACTAGTGGCATACTTTATTGTTAAATCAATAATAATATATACTTATATATACTAGTACTCCTGACTATGAAAACCAAGAACGTATTAATGACCATAATATATCGGTGTAACGATGATATATCGGTGCGAGCGTATATTATATGTAGCGGCCGTCAATAATTACTTCACGCCACGGCTTCTCGACGTGCTCTATCAATTTAGTCCAGTTATTGACGCTGCGTTAGCAATGTGCTATCCATCACCCAACCCTTGCTGGGGGTGATCGAATATTCTTATTGCATTTTTCAATTTTGACACTGTGTATGAATTTATCAAAATCTGTTTATTATTTCGTATATCGTAGTAAAATAAATAGTAGTAATATTGTGAAAATGAACGGAGTGTTTTAATACGAGGTTCCCTGCTTCCTACCCTGCTGTGCTTCACAGCGTGAAGCTGATTTAATTTTTTAAAATATTAATTGTCGTTTAATCGTTTAAGTAAATAATATATATATATATGTTTGAGAATTTCTTACTTTAGGAGATGAGCAAAAACCTTAATAATAAAGCTTACAGCCTCAGTATCTAGAGATCAAGAGATTACGTTTTTAATTAAATGCGCTTCCAAGTCTCGATCTCGTAACCAACAGCAACATAACGAAGTACCGTTTATTAATACTGCATACAAATAATTAAGATTTTGATTTACCTACAAATATGTAGATATATATATTGTTTATTTAAGTAAACCTTCTATTTAGTTCAGTGTCTTAAAAACAGTTTACCTCTGCCCAGCCTGCTACATATATGCGGGATACAGAGTGAACATAGAAAAAGAAACACTAACAATTACGTTGTACCAAAATCAAGCATGTATAACACGCTGTACGTTATGCGGAGTAGCACACAGCAGAGTATACAAACAGTGCGTAATGTTAAGAGCGGCGGAACTCAACGCCGCGCTTTACATCAACACCAGATCGAAGAAAATGAACATATGAAGAATTAAACGGTTCCTGAAATGGGAATTGAATCCACATCCTGTCGCATTTACAGCCACACTCTGTGGCAATTCCCCATGACATAAATGGGATCTCAAAACTATTGAATGGATAAATGGTTGAAAATAACAAAAAGTGATCCGAAATTTATAAGAAAAATTTATAAACCAAGTAACGACAAATTCATGGTGAGTAATAAAAGGCAGTCGGCCCGATGGGAAATCTTAGCTGTGTAATGAAGCAGTTATGGATTTAGTAGCAACAAACTAAAACAAAGTTGACATTATATAGATAGATAAATATATTTTTTTATGAGAAACTAAAAAAATAAAGTTATAAATAGATACACAAGTAAATTTAACTTTAAGCCGCCATTGCTCCACCGTGATCTCAAACTAAAACAATGTAAAAATAAAGTAGATATTAGATAAATCTAGAATACTTTATCCAGAAAGAAAATGACTAGTGCAATGGAGGATCGAACAATTTTAGTAATAGTGTGGACAAAATTACCCGTCAAACGGGCGTGCTGCACTCATCACTCAACAGAGATTAAACTTTTCTGTACAGCTGAGCTCTGCAGCGTTATTGAATGTGAAGGATTTGACGCCATCTTGCATTATCCAGGATATGATTGATAAAATATATAGATTTTTAATATTTTTCTCTTTAGACTAATGCTATTTGAAACTTTTTGTTTTGTATTTATGAAGCAATGGTTGAGTGATAAAGATTTACTATTGTTTTTTTTTTCAATTTCTAGCTTTACAGTAGGTTGTCTTTGCCTTCCCTGCTTTATGTACCTATCCCGAGTATAGCAGGGTAGACAAAAATAACTTGGTAACAACACACTCCCACTACTGGCCTCAGGATCGAAGTACATATAGATATGCTATTCATAAATATTGAGGTACTTACTTGTCTTCACTTATTTCGACTTCAAAATGACCTACAAAAACAGACTCATAATGAATTAATAATATTAGTGTGTTTGTTTATCATAGCCCCGTAACTCGGGACGGACAAACACAGGGCCCGGGATTATATCGTTACTCTAATTGTCACGGATATTTAACAAAAACCACCCCTTGTTTCGTGCTGATGCATTCTGATTAAGGGTTTTCACTAATCCATTTAGGCCTATCAGAGCTCTAACGGCGTGGATATGTGATAAATATATATATATGTTGTAAAGCAAAATGTATATAGAAATGGTAAAATTTCAGTTAAAAACAGTTATTATAATACGATATTCGCCACTCATCGTGCAAAAACTTAACGGAAAGTAGAAAACGAAAGTATTTTATTGGGAAAAAAAGAGTATTGCCATTAAGCTCACAAGCTCCCACTACCTACTCTCCCGTACGCAAAATGTAGCGTGAACCAGATTTTTTTATTATAAATTATGTCTGAATATAAAAGCGAAAGAATTTATTAAATAGCGACATGGGTACAATTGTTAATTACATATATAAAAAGAAAATAAATATACAAAGAAGCAATTCCTCGGCATCTTGTCTCCATCTCTAGACATTTTCCGCATCTTGAGAATAGACTAAACATACTACATGCCTCTATTGGTGAATTATTAGCGCCATCAATTACCATTTTAGCCAATCTGTAAAAAGCATAATTAAGTGAATTTTTTGGTGAGCTTCCCTTAAAGCTTAGTGTTTTATTTTAAATCGATCGGCTTATAAATAAAACATTTTGAAGAAAATGCATTGAAAAAATTGCTAAAAATAAAAAGTTTATTTGACTAAAATTTTAGTTTTCATTATTTATGTAGGTGTAGATAGATATTGTTCTTAAAACGATATTATTATTAAGGAATGTATTGCAGGTTAGTAAATTATTAATTATGTAGTTCAAGCAGGCAAAGCCGCGCGTGTCGCTAGTTTTATATAAATATATGTATATATATATGTACAATTATTTATACACACATAATTGTACATAGGTGCTGCCAATGTTCATTTCATCAGTTTAAAGATCTAAGAATAATTTTTGAGTTATTCACAAAATATGAGATGTAAAAGATTTATTTGAATAGTCAATTTTGTACAGTAAAATTGACTATATATGTATAAGAAAATATATGCATCTAGGCACCTATCTCTATCTATGAGCGGAAAAATCAATATTTATTACACACAAATAGATAAGGTAACGGCTAATTCGACATATCAAACAAAGTAAACAATTTATTTCAATTTACAATAGTCACGCAAACAACATCTGCGCGAGCAAATATTCGCGTATTAGGTGAGATTTCGTCCATTACGTTCGGTCAATCGACGGCCATCTGGCCTACACGAGGGTAGATGCGACCGTAAATGGCTACAATTTCTACTTTTATAAACTTATTGATAGTGCTATAAAAATATTATACATTCTTTTTCGGAGCTCTTGGAACTTGTAAACTTTAAACCGTTCAGAAGAAATTTAGTATCAAGACCCTTCTATACGCACTTTCTGCCGAATTATTAATAAAAAATAGTAAAATGCTGTACCTCTATGCTGTAATGGCCTCAATCTATATATATAATAAATTTATTATAATGGGTTGTAGTTAATTTTTACTTCACAAATTTCATATTTTTAGTTAACAGAAAGTAAATTATTATTCATAGATATTACACTGTTTTTCAATGTTATCATTCATATAAAGATAAACATTGAAGGGAACATTGAGGTTTTCAATTAAAATTATGACGCTGGAGTCGATATACCAAACCAATTTACGATATTTTCAAATGATTACTACAAAATCAAATCATATTATGGTCGCACAGGGCTGTCCATTTAAAGTAATTAGTGGTTACAATATTTAAATTAATTATCCTCGTGTTACGTTATTGCTCTGTTTACAAATTTTTGATATTTTAAATATGCTGTTTCACACTAAAAATTAAAAATATTTGAACATATTAAATTAAGACATAGTAGGACTCTAACCGTAAGCCAAAACCGGGGAACGCATTGTCCTAATATTTGGTTCACTTTGTGTACCCCGCTATATTTGATACCGCGTGAAGCAAAAAAACTTTTAAAAAGAATTTATAATAATTTTTTCATTTTTAGCTAAAATTCTATAAAAATATTTAAACATGATAGATAATTTTCAAAACAATTAAGGTTATATTAATGGTTCATCGTTAACAAGACGTCGAGAGATGTAGACGTCGGTCGTTACAGTGAAATCCTGCCAGTATCAGTTAATTACGCTCTGATTATTATTATTATATGAAATTGTAGTATCAGCATTGACAGTTTTAAAAATATTATATTAGTTACTTATTAAAAAATAAATTATAACGGAATTTGTATACTATATTAGGATAAAAATAAAAGAACGGCAGAGAGAATTTAGGAATATAGTGTTAAGGCACTCCGTTCCTATTAAGTCACTTCCTGTCTCCACTTTCCATTTGATGGAATACTGGAGACATGAAACATTGCTTTGTTACCAGAGAGAAGAAATGATAAATACAAATATTTAATTTCTTCGACTGGGAATCGAACCTTCAATCTGTCACCTCTAGCCTCAATAGCCTGGCGTCTGAGGCTAGAGGTGAATAGAATTAAGGGATATAATTCCTAATTCTTATTCAACTACCAGGTTACTATAGCTATATGCCTAGGCTATATGACCGACAGCTTGAGATTAACGATTAAAGTTAGACGTGAAACGGGAGTTGTAAATTGTGAAACTGATGAAATTACTCGCACGGAGCTTTTATCTATCTATCTGTTCAAAATTTATTTGTTGTATAGTACGCAGGTTTTATACGAAGCAACCCATTTATGGTGCAGCCTTAGACTCATTTATCACAATCTCGGCTTGAAAATAAAACTGGGAAAAGCTGCATCACTACAGAACTTTCAATTACTTCATCGTATAATGTATCAAAGTTATATTTATATAAAATTGATTTTTGCTTTTAGACATAATTTCCTTTTTACGTCTTAAAATCTACGCAAAGTTGCAAATAACGGTTAGTTTACGATTAGAATCTGAAAGCTTGATAGGCAGAGGGTATTAAGACACTCCGTTTCTCACTCTCCGGTGAATATTCAAGACATCGCGCGTTAAGTGGCAGAACTCGATGCCAATCTTTGCCTTGGAACAAAAGCATAGAATGGAAAATATTAATGCACAATAATTTTTTTCCCCGAATGGGAATCGAAACCACTACTGTTGTGTTACCGCCACTCGCTTGTGCCCCCGGCGTTTTGTAATTATATTATAATACAGGAGTAGATATACAATATACTTGTATACGGTTATTATAAATGAATAATAATAATATTTTGCATGCTAACCGTACCAGACTGCATCTAATCTGATCTCACCCGTTACGCAATACTGTGAACTATCTTTGGCACGTTCTCCAATCTACCATGTACATCAAACATGGCCTAACGACGTAAATATAATAAATACAATTAAATAATAATATATATTTACCATATTGAAAATCAAGGAGATTTTAAATTATTTTAACGGCGGTGGGCGGTAAAAGGGTACGTAGGGTGTGAGTGGGTTTGATTATTCATATCATTCGTATGATATTTATTCATTATTATATGGAATATTTTATTTATTCTAAGAGAAAGTCAACGTTATATTCTGCAGCTATAATAGCATATTGAGTGGCTCTCTGAAACTCTACGTCGCACTTTCAACTTGGTGCCAGAGCGAAGAAATAAAAATATGAATAAATAATAATTCATTCCCCAGAGTGGGGATCGAACTCACAATCGTTGCTCTACAGACATACCCTTGTGCTCTTGCACCATGACGGACTCAGATAATATTTTTTACCATCATATTATATTAGTTACTGTAATATACGCACCTAATATCAAATCACCATTCCATAATATATATACGTGATTGTATAAATGTAAATTTCAAAGTTGACTTCTTCTTAAATATGTATCTTGGTGGGCACGGCTGACTGGTTAATATATAGAATAGATTCATCTATTATAAAAAATAAATATATAACATAAGTAGGTACGTAACATCTAATACTCAAATATTCAATTTGATTTGTCATATAATATTAAAAACTCTTATAAATGCGGCAAGTGTATTTTTAAATTCATGAGCCGTAAAACTGGTTCTACGATAGGAATGTAAAATGAAACAAACCTAGAAAAGCCGACGCGGCGGCGTTTGATGGAGTCACGTACGAAAAGTTTTTCAGTATTTAGCGGAGGATAGCTTTGGTAGAATTCCATTCAATTGAATTATATGACCGTCTTCAATGTAGAAAATATACTTGAGTTAGTTCTATTAATACTTTTTAAAATGAATATTTCAAAAAATATTATCGTTTAAAAAATAATATTTGAATATTTCGAGTTAAATAATAATGTTATTGATTTCGTTTATGGTTTTTTTTATTAGACTATATTTGATGATTGATGTCACCCAATACTGCTATAAAATGTTAATTGAAAATAATTAACAATTAATTATTATCTACCGAATTTATTGAAAAAAAAACTCACATTTTTTCACCGTCACCGTCCAATTTTGATTTTTGGAGAGATTTCTTGCGGGGAAAGTCGAGTGCCTTCCCAACTACCCAGAATTAATGTCGCAATCCCGGGGAAGTAGAAGAATTAACAATATAAATAATATAAATATAGATGTTATATTTAGCTTTTTAATGATATTTTCATCTTTGTATAAAAAAAATTTCCAATTTTATTTAACAAATACCTTTAGGCTCTATTCCCTGTTCCCAGATCCCAGAGCTATAAGCTTTATCATTACCCGTACCTTATCGCTTAATTAAAGTTAAAATGAAACGCCCGAAGAAATAAAAATAAATAATTTAGTCTAATTATAAAGGCGTACAAGTTTTAAATTAAAATTTAATGGTTTAATTAAATTAGATTTAACTATAAACACAATAAGTGTCTTAGGTTAAAAACTGGTTCAAAACTTACAATATTGATCGGCCGCCTAAAAATATGGTTTTAGAATGAAATAAATATACATATATTTAGTCTCCCCTATAAATAATTATTGTAACTTAGACAATATTTTTTTGACCAACACTGACTTAGATAATTATAACTTAGAAAATATTTTTTTGACCTACACATCTATTTAAAGACTTATCTCCATTGTTTCCATTGTGTTTATTAAACATAATAATGATACTATACACAACAACACATAAAACTATATAAAACGTACCTTAGCCCATATTAATTTGAATAAAATTTAACACAATCAACAATCAAAGCAATAATTAATTCGTTACAACAGCTTTTACAATGTTATCGTTTGCAAAACAAATGTAAAATTCTACAACCCCTTTTATTTGGCACATTATAAAGTTTTACGATACGGCATTTACTTAAAGCGCAAGTTGACCCTTCATCCAGGGGCCAGGGGACAGGGGACAGGGGCCAGGGGCTCTGGTAACAAAAGTTTATAATTTAATTATAACACCCTGAGGAGTCGTTATCTCTGTGCCTGGAACTGGAGTTTATATAATGTAGAGTACGTGTGAGGTAGCTCCTCGCCTTTCAAAACTCTTGCTGAAATAAAGTCGGCCGTCGGTTCAAAGTTTGTATATTTTCTGTTTGAATGATTCTTTTGTATTTGAGTTGATATGTTTTGTATCTGATATTTAAATCTTAACATCATGTTATTCGAGAGGCCAGTCGTGGCACAAGCTTGTGGCTGTACACGCGACGGGTTGTGGGTTCGACGCCCAGTCGAGAAACAGTGCGTCTTGGTAATAAGCCATATTGCTATTATATTGACAACTAGCAACCTCCAATTATGCTCGACAATATTTTTTTAATATTATTTAAGTATGTTTAAGTCTTTTGGGATTTTTATTTTATATTGTTTGCAAAATATGATGACAGTTTTTGGCGATAGTCCCATAAAAATCGGTTCATGATTCATGTACCGGAGATCAGCCCGGACAAACATAAAGACAAAGAGATATAAACTTATTTTGTAATCACTGGTGGCTTTAATTTTATTTTTATGTATAGATTTATAAATTATTAAAGAGTAAAATGAAAAATAGCTTTAGCTACTACTACATAGCTATTTATATAAATAACAAAAAAATATTAATTTAAATAATAAAACACTGAAAATTTATTGTTTTATAAATTTGTTCGTATGCAATTGGCGTATTGTACGCCTGAGGCTTCTCTACCGTTCATGTGCAGACTCAAAACAGGATATTGCCGCACCAAAGTGATATCAAAATATCATAGTTTACTTGAGGCTGTCTGTGCGTGTGGATTATTATGGGTTCGATTCCCACTTGGGAAAATAAATTACTCTTCATTAATACTTTCATATTGCTAATAAAGGCAAAGCATTGCATAGATATCCCCCACTCTCAAATCTCCGTAGATCGCCATAATTTCATATTCAAAAATAAAGGCTTTTGAAATATTGATCATGCATTTTGATAATATTAGGTTGAAAACTATGAAACGGGCGTAAAAATTTCGTTTTGGCAATTTGAGCATCGTCAATGATCCTCGACGAAGAGCATCGGTCCATGTTGATAACGAGGAATTAAGGACGAATGTGGAATCTAATCCGGATACAACCATTCGTGAGCTTGGGACTAAGATAGGAACTAGCCTTACTGCTGTGTTGAAACATCTAAAAAAAAGTAAAAAATTTGGATTCATATGTACCGTACGAACTTACAGAACTATAGACGGTGGACTGCAAGAGTAATTGCGCAATTTATTTAGTTTTTTCACTAATATTACATATTAGAAACAAAAACTAAATAAATTTTAAAAATTCCAAATGAAACTTGTATCTTCCATCTCCAAGTGCTGTGAGAGAGAGCGGCTATATAAAGCTGAATATTTTCGGCAAAACTAATATTTGAGATAGTCAAGAAACAAAATATTCAAAATATAGTAAAAATTGCAATAATTTGCAACTATACAGCTTCAATTTATTCAGCCTGAAGGTATATTGAAGAACGATGGATGAATGCAAACAACCGACAGTACTATTGCCTTTGATTTTCATCGGATTTCTGGATCAAAGTGATCAAACAATCAGCCAATGAACGTAACGTACAGTTTTTTTAAGGCACTATGTTTGAAAACTAGCGAAAATATCTTGTCTTAAAAAATATAGCCATTCTTGGCGTAGGCGCAGAAGCGTTTGACTGTAAACGCAACGGGTTGTGAGTTCGATTCCCACTCAATGAAATAAACCTGAATATTTTCATTTCTTCGCCCTAGTGTCGAGGCAAAGCGCGGCGTTCAATTCCGCCACGACAACGAAGTGTCTTAACACCAGATTACGACTCTTTATTTAAAATATTAATAATATTTACTAAACTAAAACCCACGTATAATTCTACTTAAACAAATGAGCTCAGAATTTCCACAATAACGCTAGTAATGATGAGAGAATTTCCATATATACGTTATTAAGTAGGATATTACGACCCGCTCGGCGTCATCGAACCGCTACGAGTAAGTTACCGTCGTAGCAAGAAGGCAAATGGAGAGATATTTACATTGCTCTGGTTATTGCCTTGGATTGCATTTGTGAATATACTTTTATAAATTACATAAGATTTTTTGTAATTTCGACTTAGAACAGTTCGAGAAACAGAATTGATACTAAGAAAAGTAAAATAGTTGTATTTTTTATTTACAAGTAGCTGAGAACTCACGTCCCGTCGGACAAAAACGTAAAATACAAGAAAATGTGCTTCTGGATTCTGGATCTATCTAGCCTATAACCATCCCGGGAAGCCAGGGAACAACTCAACAAAAATTCACGCCAATCAACTCGGCCGTTTCGTAGTCTATAGCGAACAGATACACGAATAGATATTTGTTTATATATATATATATATATATCTTCATTATTAAAGTTATGGGCAGACTAATTTGTGATAAATCGTTGCAATAACAACAAATGTTTTAGTGTGTACAGGTTAAGGGTGTAAAAGCCCATTGGTGAATGTTACCTAAATGGCAATATCTACTCTCGGCTCGACCAAACATCTGGGTCCTGAGGGCGACCTGAGGGGGACCTGTGGGGGACCTGTGGGGGGAGATACTTTATTACACAAAGCCACACCGTCACTGCTGACTGCAACATTATCACAAACTAAATTTTCAAAACATTTCCCGCCTCGTTTCACAGGAAGTCTGTGAAAGTTGGCACAATATACATTAGAAGATGATATCGTTAGCCGTCGACGCTGCACAGAGCGCCTAATGGAAAACTATAGCAACACTTTAATAGTTAAGATATTGCTATTTAACGTTGTCTTGGCACTTGCGGATAGTAAATAATATAGATTACAAGTTTCTATAGTTAATAAATATAATAATAATAATATAATAAATCATTTTGTAGGATTATTGAACAGGATAGGAGAGACCGGGTGAACTTAGTGATCACCAGAAGTGAAATAATTACTTTGTCTTTTTAAAGCAGACCAGGGCTTAAGAAATGTATTCTTTAAAGTAGTGATCAAATTTACAATCTGCATGTTTACAGACAGATGTTTTCACGCTATATCGCATGAATTGTATAAAATAATTAAGATATAGTGATATATCAAATAACAGCTGTAGTTTCAATAAATTTGAAAACAAATTAACAAAATTAGTACAGCAGATTGAATGCCAAAGTTAATTTTATAAATCAAGTTATATTTTCACTATGAACGTTTCATAAATAAAATTATATAGCTATCTATATTCACAAATGAAATGTAATAAAATTATATTTTTCATAGCGCAATGTTTAATTTTATGGAGTGGAAAAAGCGAGGGCCCGTACCCACATAGGACAATAGTATGATTTGTTATGGGAGATAACATCTTAGCAAAAAATTTCCATCTACGAAACAGTAAGGAAAACGTCTTTCTTTCCTTTGTAGGTTTTTCATTTCATTTCAAGTAACGGCACTTTTATTAACCTTATTTATGGCTTTCTTTTTGGGGAGATTATCTACTTTGCATAATGTCTACAAAATTCATTTCATTTCTCTTACATATTTTAGTAGCAGGTGTTTTTTATTAAACCCCATTAACTGGATAACATCGTGTTGTTTTAGAACTTGTCAGAGAGCTTAATTTTAGCTCAGGATGTTTCCTTTTTAACTTTGTAGACCTGTCATGAAAAATGATATTTTTATATTATAATAAGTATAATATAGTTATAAAATTGGACAATATAATGCCAGTAAGTAGAAAAAAGTTTAAGATTATTGTATGTTTCTAATTTATCACGGTACTAGTAGCAAGTGAACTATATCTATTAGTATTTATACATACAATAAGCATAAAAAACGACACATTATATATCCCACACTTAATAATAACGTGACCGATAAGGGTTCTGGACCAAAATGAGAGAAGTAAATAATATGTTTCTATTAATTTTGTCATTTAAACTTCAACTTTGTAGGAATTGGCTCAACCTAACGCCACGTTTTATCTTACTAGTTTGACTAAAATGTGGGTCAAAATGAGGATCGAAATTTTCGTAATTATTTTAAATTAAAAAAAAATATTTAATATTTCACCACAACCAAAAAAAACAACAGTACCTGCGTGGTACGAAACGGGTTGTACAATTTAAGAAAAAACAACGCTAAAAGGTCAAAGTAAGGTATGTCAGTAATAGAGTATTTATTTAGGGATGGAATGGGGATCCCTGGTCTCGGGGGAAAAACCTTATGTCCTTTGTCCTTATACGTCTAGTAACCTAAACGTGTGCGTTACCTTTTATATCGTAAGATTCCTTACTAGTGACAATTTAATTAGTTTAAATGGGCAGCTCATTTAAATTTTTTTTAGATAAGGTTTATTCGTTTTAAATAAAAACGTTAAATGTTGTATATTTAAAAAGGAGATAAGAATTAAGGAAGTCAACATTGTTTGGAGAAAAAAAAAATCAATTTTTCGTAGTTTAATTATATTTGTGTTTTTCATGCAAAAAAAAATTCTTGGCCTATTTGAAGAAAAATGTATAAATTATTTGTATTCACATGAATTGAGGATTCTTCTAATGTTTATGCTGTGAAAGATCGACTAAAAATGTGAGGTTGCACTTATTAATTGTTTGTTTGTCATCTCCTGTTATTTATTTGTAAATATTTTCTCAGATATTTACAAAGGCTTCTTACTTAAAATACCTAAATAAGAATTTCCTTATTACTTAACGCAGCTTTCTGTTTATTTCTATGATATTACTGTATACTTTAGTACATTTAATTTTATAACGATGAGAAAGGAGCGAAATGGAAGAAAAAGAGGCAACGCCTGAGCGTTTTTTATGTTAAATGTTATACATTTTTCTTATCTAAATTTATATAAATTGAATGGAACAGTCTCCCGTTAAGCTTCAAAGACGTTATAGGGAAGTTACAATCCAAACTGAATACTTCCCGGAGGACATAAGCAAGAATTGAATATCGTTCGAAGGAGCTGTTAACATACTCGTACCCTCAAAAATAATGTTCATTATTTATTTATATATTCTTCGTGTTACACTACGGTGTAAACAACTTATAGAATTGAAAAAGAAGCTTATATTTTGTTGGAGGCCCGCAGTGGCGCAGGGGCAAAAGCGTGTGAATGTAAACGCGAGTAGTCGTGGGTTCGATTTCCACTCGTCAAAATTAAATGTTTAATATTGCGCGGCGATGATTTTCCCTCTGCCCTATCCATGAGGCAAGTGGGATACAGCGTGACACTGAAAGAAAAAAGTTGTGAATATTGGAATTGCGCCAGGTAGGCTTTTGAATATAGAGTCAATAAAATGTATTGAACTTAACGATAATGCACACGAAAAAGGTAGAAAAACTTCTCAACTCTATATAAGAAAACTTTGTATCTTTATTTTCACAAACTAATCGATTCCCAAACTGCAAAGTCCCGCTAAGCCCAATATACGCGGGGTGAACGACCCCACCCTGCGGGACAGTTCATGGAGCTGACAACAGTGGGTTACTTTTATTTTTCCTCGTTAGGGGGATGTGATTGTTACAGGTGAATGTTTGTGTAGTGACTACAAACGTCTTAAGCATTTGATATTTGAATATATAACAATATACCAAGGCAGTGGGTTTACTCCCACTCGGGGGAATGCATTATTATTTATTAATATTTTTATTTCTTCGCTCTGGTAACGCAAACGCAAACGTAGGTGTTGAGTTACGCCACTCGACACGCATTGTCTCATCTCGGCAAAAAGTGGGGAACGGGGTGTCTTACCACTAGATTTCCTCTGCCTATGTTGCTATATGTGGGATAAAACGTGAAGCTGAAAAAAATATACGCGTGTTTATTTGTATTTTGAATTTAATTTAAGAAATAATAGTATTTTCGTACAATTTTTTTTACTGTTTTTTTAAATATTTTATATTATTTAGCTACATATAGCTATTTTTTATAGCGGATTTAATCGGCTAACTGCTTCTCAGTCATCCCCCGCATTTGGATACATACGGATAGGTTTAGAGAACCTTAGTGTTAAGATACTACGTTCATTACATACGGTTTAACGGTTTAACGGTTTTTTGCCTTGTTGTGTAAATATAAATATACAAATAAATAAATGAGAATTTGAGTGAAAAGAACGCTTTGATTTGATTGTTTATCGAAATTTTAAATTTTATTTATTCTCTCTCTATTTGGTGTGATAGAAATGTCTTATATATTACGTCATGCACCGATTGCATAACCTATACACAGTAGATATAAGAGGTTAATTAAATCAAAAGAAAAAATACAGTCAATTATTATAAAAAAAATATATATTCAAAGATAGTCAAATGTTCAACAATTTCGATATTTTGAAAAAGATAACAGATTTTATGGGCCAATTGCTATTTATCACGAGTCATGTATATTTTTTATTTCTTCTTTGTTTTACATTTCAATTTTATTTTACGTTCATCCAGAGCTTTGAACGGTTGCTATGGGAATAATAAAATTCAGCTTTACACCGCAGACAGTGTATACAAGCTGAACGTCGCCTTATAAAGTATTCACAGACGAGAATTTTTGAAGACACTCGTTTGTCGTGTTTTATATCCATTACGGTAATTTCATGATTTAGTCAGATTCCAGAATATTTAAGTTAGTTAGGTAGCGGTGTTGAGTTCTGCCACTCAACAGGGAATGCTACCAGAATTTGGCAGAAAGTGGGGAACGGAGCGTCTTAACAGGAGGTTCCCTCTGCCTACCCTGCTGTGTGCGGGATACAGCGTGAAGCTGATTTGATTTGATTTGTAGACAAGATCGAATTAGTTATATAATTTTACGTGAACACTTAAGGTGGAATCGGTCCAAAGTATGAATGTGTGATTTGCACACAATAACTGAGAGAAGGCAAGCTCTACCTACCCCGCCATGCCGTAATACAGGGGATATATAAGAAAAACGTTAATTAACCAAAAAACATGATGCTATACTGAAAAAGAATAACGCACGTAGTAACACAGCGTTGTAGTTTTTTCTGTTAAATATTTGAAATATTCTAACTTGGTTACTTGATTTATTAGTAATTCGTAGTATGTTTTGTATTTTTATTAACTTATGTGACTACCATTATGTCATAATAAATACATATATAATATAAACATAATACAGTATGTTTGTATATGATAAGAAGAAAATGTGATTCCTTGTATAAAAGGTGGGGGCTAAAGTTTGCGCGATAACTGATAGCCCGTACAAAAAAAAAAAAACAAACGATTTTTACAAATGATGTAATACTAATGACGTACCCCGGCTTCATATCATATCTTTGGATATGTTTTGGACGATACTTTTTTAAACTAAAACTAAAAGTTGCTTAAATTTAAAACATCAGTGTACTTCTGTACAGTGATTTTTGTTAAATTAATTAATTTAATTAATATATCTAATAAGTAAAAAAAATAATAAAGTAAAAAAAATCGTATTTTTATTCGTTCGAAATAGTTTAACAAATATATGAAGATACTAAGTAAGTTTTAAAGATAGGCACAGCATATTTTCAATATTACCAAACATATAGATTAAAATATTTTTTTATATTACTTATAAAAATAAAAGTAATAGTAGTTTGAATTGGTTGTAGACAGCCAGACGACAACGATTTGATACTTACTGGCAGCATCTAATTTATCACATCTTTTGGTTAAGGTATTTTCAACGACTATTCTCTCTCTCTCTTTTTATGTACAGTGACGCACTGTGACATAAAAAGGGACCGCATAAGCGAAACAATTACTGTACAAACTAATATTAACTTCAACAATCCCAGCAGTGGGAATATGGGGTTACAGATTTGTATCTAAATGACTTTTTTTAAATTTAATAATGCGAAGAAATGAATTATTGGGATGGCAATATTATGAAGGAGACCAGCGCTGGCCACAAGCGTACACCCGTAAACGCGACAGGTTCGATTCCCAATCGTGGAAATGAAATTTTTATAACTTTCATTTGACGTTGAGTTTCTTTTGGTCTCCTGTGTACGCAATACCTTCCGAATTCTATATTACAAACTATATTGTTACTAGCTTGTGTGATTGTTTATTAGTATGAATATGTTATATTAAAAAAATCAGTTTTTGTCTCAATACATCAACATCGCTTTAGTAAATATATTAAATTCTTCAAATCAACTGAGCTAACACTTTATATTACAGAACGATTTAGAATAATAAGACATAATAAAATAATATTTTCATGACATAATATTGCGTAGATAACGTAAAAAACAAATAAACATCGACCTCTTGCCTCCAGTGGAGATGATAACATAAGCTTTATGTTATTATATTATATACTCGTGTTATCACTCGCCCGCGGAGAAACGGATTGACGTAGATTAATTTTTACGAGAAATTCAATGGACTCCTATTCAGCCATAATATGTTTATTTTATTTAATCTCCTTTTCATGAATTTCTATGATTATACCAAATGTGTATACTGGTCGGTGTGCTTAATTTTCGTAGAGGCGGGGCACAAAGTTTCGGTTTATATATATACATAGAATAGATAGACTCTATAGAATATATACATAGATAGACTGTCTTTATTTTTACAAACTGATTTCATAGCACAAATAAATGATAACGTCATTTAATGTCGTTAACATTAAAAGTGATGTAACTTATTTGTTTGTGCTTACTTACTTATCTTAATTCTGTTCTCGGTGGTTAAACTAATGCTGTGGCTGTTGTTATGGTAATATAAAATAAAAAATAATCAAAAATAAAAGATTTATTGTCACAGAAAAAAGTCTTTTTTTACTTCTTCTTAATCTTCTGGTATAAAATCCCGGCGTATATTGCCAGGGTCCATCTCCATATTCATTCTTTTAAAGAAAACAAATACATACTTACATATCTCTATATATTAAAAGTTCCGGCTAAAGATTTAACTCATCTAATGATGCCTGGGTGTAGAATCTTAATCATCATTGATTTTAAGCTATTATAATACTTAGTAGAGAGGGTTATTCTTTAGAATTTTAATTCTAATTGTAAATTAATTTAATTATGCAATTTTTTTGAGAAATATGAAGGAAGTGCAATTAGCTTTCCAAGTAGATTTCCTATTAAAAAAAGAAGAGGTCAGCATACTGTGTATAAATATATCTATTTTAACAAAAGACAAAATACGACGGGTACTTACAATATTTCTTAAAAGTTAAAAGTATCCCGTACTATAGTTTCAAGTCATTTAATATTAAATACTAACTACAAAAATACCAACTGTGAGATATTTTTTTGAATTTACACATTTTGTTCTCGTTACACATATACTAATAGTATGTACATATATTAGGGAGCCAATTATGGTGCAGGGATACAAGCAGTAAACGCGACGGGTAGTAAGTTCGATTGCCGCTCGCGAAAATGAAATATTAGGTTTTTTCATTTCTTCCCTCTAGTGTCAGCGGAAAGTGTAGAGCGGAGTGTCTTATGTCGAAGGTAAAGCTGGAAAAAACAGTACAAATATTATATTTGTGCCATTTTTGAATTATATTCCAATTTTAAATATAAAATACTAATAAACCATATATATTACAGAGTAATCTTCGTAGAAAAACTAGACTTACAGGTAAAAAGATGATTACATACTCGTACACTGTTATTATATTCACTTTCTAGACTATATATTTTAACAACCTAATACGTCTCATTTAAATACTTCATTTTTGTGACTAATTCAACTGTGTATTTACATTTCAGGCTTCCACAGGACTCGTAGTAAAGGCTGTACACTGTACAAGCTCAGCCTTGCGTGTAATCGGAAATAGCGGGCAGCCGTCGTAGCCCCGCATTACCGTCGCTTGCCACTAAATCAGGCACACTATAATAGTAACGATAAAACAATAAATATTCCTTTTGCATTTTATTGCGTGCTCACAAATCTTGGGGACAATTTCGCGGGTTCCGCCTTCCTTGTCAATATAAATTGCAATTGACGGAAATTATATTTGATATGGTTACTATGAATATTTGTGCCTGTAGTAAATGTACTATTTACGCAATCATTTATAAAAAACATTTAATGTTATATTCTAAATTAAGAGTAAAATAAGTAAAATGTATTTTACATATTTATTTATGTAAATATACACTTTAGAAAAATTTTCGTTACTTTTGTAGGTCTAGCTTCAAACGAAATACAAAATATATATTGAAGGAAAAAAATTATATAACCTAATAAAAACTTGTGGCAGACACGTCGTGGCTGCTTTACTTATTACAATGTATACAGTTTTGTTGACACCCTTCATCCCCAAAGAAGGTCCCCCGTTCTAAATTTGAACCTTATCAAAATTCCGACGTCGTATGGAGGGCATACGTCGCCGGCATCATTACTGTACATTGATGTAGATCTTGAGAAAAATATCCCTTTTTAGACCTTTTTGCTTTTATAATAAACGATGAAGTAAAAATACAGTGATTCTTTTGTATTTTATTTGGATGTACCATAAAAATGTAATTTCTCATTTAAAACGATATTTCAAAATGAAATATTAACATGACTCGTCTCTGAATCGTGCTACTGTTAGCTGTAGTTTTAATTTCAAGTTGTTAACGTCGTAGTTTTCTATAGCTTTAACAACTAGAAATTATAAGATATGATAAATATAGGATATTAAAATAATTAAATACATGATTTCCTAAAATAGTCTAGTGAGGCCTTCTATCTGTCTATATTTGAGTATTTTATTGTTAAAATTTAATATAAATTTTAATTTTTCTTAAAAAAATTAACTATTTATTGATTATATGTATGTATGTAATTGTAAAAACCTACTATTTCTGTCTCCTATTTTAACAAAATATATAAATGTAGATAGTTCTAGTATTATAATATAAATATGTTTTATCTAGATACCGATGCAAAAGCTCACTTTGCTCACACAAAGCAGGTTTTCTGTCTGATGCTGTGGCGTATTTAACTTTGAAACAAGTTTAGCAATTTTGACCGGAGCAGTTTCATATTTAGGAACTGAACATATTTTCGAGCAGCATAACTTTAAATACGTAATTGTGAATTACGAAACAGGTTCTAATATGAACGAAGTAGTTAGATTAAATCAATAAAATATTTTTAAATTTATTATGAGGCTAGTTGTGGATTCGATTCCCACTTGACAAAATGAAATATTTAATATTTTCGTTTCTTCGCTCTGTGAACGAGATAAAAAACGACGTTGAGTTGAGCAAATAAATGAAATTATTAAATATTGCATTTCCTCGAGTGGCTGGCTTCAAATATTGTAAATATAAATTAAGTTTGCAATGAACGATACAGGCCTAAATATCAAAAAGGCTCATCGTTGTGACAGCATATGAAAGACCGGCTTATACGCATACAACTCAAATCTTAATTCCTTTCACGTTTCGAGTTTATTTCGAACTAAGCTTCCCAAACCCTTTGTCTCGACATTTTGTTAGCGTTACCGGGATTATCGTTTTCCGAAGGGTTCTGAAACCTCTAAACTTTACATATAATTAAAAAATATATACAATAATATTAAGCTTATATTATATATTTCATTATCTTTATTTTCTTATTATTTGATATATCTGTAATAACTATCGGCTATGATGTAACGTCACGACGTAACCAGAAATAACGAACCTTACTATAAATTTTCTAGATGTTATACAATATCTTTAATTATATAGTAATTAAAAAAATCTTTATCCATATTTTCATGAAGTGAGGCAAGCCATTTGAGGACAGGTCCTCCTTAAAAGCATTTGTAAATGTACCCAGATTGCATCAGTCAGACGCAACCTGGGAACCTAGAATTAAGACACGTTCCCATTAAGACACTTCAGTTTCCCAATTTCGGAGGTATGGCGTGTTTTTTTTGTACTTTACCTTGTTACCAGTGCGAGGAAATAAGAAACCACATTTTATTTCCTCAAGTGGGAATCAAACCCGAAACCTGTCGGGTTTACATTCGGCACTAGCCTCACTAAGTTATTGTTAATAGTAAATTATTTACTTATCATCTTAAATATAAAATAACAAAAGATAAAAGCAATGGACAACACGAAATGCACATAAAATTCATAGCACCCGTAAAATATTGGGGGGCTTGTGACTCATATAACATGTTTGCGTGAACTCTCGAACATCGGGATACATACAGTCGTTAAGAAAAGTATTTGTGAATATTTTTCTATAATATATTATAAAAAATAATAAAATGTCCACCTATTACTACTCTATTAATAAAAATAACTTTTGTATTTAGTTAATTTTGTAATACTAATCAAATCAGGCATTGCGTGCTGTACACATCTATTTTTTATAACAAAGTCGTGGCGCAGAGGCACAACCGTGTGACTGAAAACGCGATAGGTTGTGGGTTACAGGAAATAAAATACGGCACGGCGTTGAGTTCCGCCTCTGAACACCCTATGTCCCTAGTATTCAGGCAAAAAGTGGGGAACGGAAGTGGCTTTTTTTAAAGATATTTTTAACACTAACTTACCAGGTTCCATCTGTCCACCCTGCTGTGTAGGATTGAGCGTGAAGCTGCTAAAAAAAGCAAGCAAGTAAAAAAGTAAAAAAAAAAAATCATAAAAGGTATCTGAAACTTTTGTATACAACTGTACAAACAGTCCGTACCACGTAAGTAGTGAGAGTCGCGTCTAAGTAAATTTGGTCATCTCAACCAATCTTCGTTTACGAGGACGCCCCACGAGTTGTAGGAATTTGAAGGCACTTACTATGAATCACTACGAGACAACTTATTTAATTTTCCCGCACTTTGCCATATTTTTACTAAAGTATTGCTATGTTTCTTAAAAATGATTAGAAAATTACTTTTCTTAGTTGTTGTGAGTGTTGAATATATATTCATTAAGATATAGGTAATAAATAACTTTACTAAAAATACAAAATGGCATCACTTTTTTATATGAAAAATACAATACATACAAAAAACATTGAATGAATTATTATAAATTAATATTACCAATTCGTCATTCTGTTGCCAAGACGCGGCGCTGAGATCCACCGCTCAACACGCAATGCTTCAAAAATTCGGCATAAGGTAGAGAACTAGTATTAGCACTAGGTTTTTTCTCTTTGATATGATATATACAGCAAGAACGTGAAAAAAAATATTTAATATTAACATTTTCCACATTCTTGTATCTTATTAAGTGGCAATTATATCAGAGCGCTATATCTTGTTTCTCTGAACATCTCGGAACCGAACAACTTTAATACATTGGACCGTCCAAATACTTATAAATAGAATATAAATTGTTAAGAGTTCTTGTAAAATTAATATCAATATTAAAATATATTTCTAAATACAAGTAATCATGTAAAAGTCGTTAGAATCAAAAAAAAATTGTATCTATTTGTTTTGTTATTTTTCTTTTTTACTTTATAAGCTCTATAATTTTTCCATCCAATTTAGATTTAGAAAATATTTAATAAAACGATAAAGCCTGCACTTTAAAATGGTAAGTCTGTCTGTTCATTAGGTCAACATGATCTTTTTGATACCCTTAACACTACAAACGTAACGTTATGATAATATAAAATAATTGTAAAACCCAGCGTCGATAAATAAAATAAACAATGTACTTAAGAATAAGGTATATACAATTTATCAATATATAGCAATATTATAAAGTCACCAGTTTTATTTATTTGTTTGAACGCGCCAATCTCAGAAACTTCTGGCCCGAATATAAAATTCTTTTTGTTGTGTATGTTATGTTCCTACTGCATATCCTGCTGTGTGGGATGCAGCGTGAAGCTTATGTGTAATTAGGAAAATATTTAATAATTTTTTTGAATTATTATTATTATTAATTATTTTGAAATATCTTCTTTATTTTTATGTTGATATATATAAGTGTTATTAAAATATTTAAGCGATAAAACTAAAAATTAAGATCATCGAATGCATTTTAATGAGAAATTATTTATGAAATATACTATATATGTTTTTTGACTTGTAGAGCACTCGATATCTGCTCGTGATAACGCGTGCTAAGCAGAATATACCAAAACGAAGCACGACAACAAGTACTGTTATCATACAAATTGTAAGTGACAGGAAGCTGATACAATAAGTGGTTACAGATAAAGCTGTTGGCACGTATCGCCTCTCATGAGATCTCGATGTGTCTCTTCAACTCACGCGTGTCATTTTTCTGAAATGCTAAAATTATTTATTGGTTTAGAAAGTAAGGTTTTTATTCAGATTCACGCTGTATCCCGCATGTGGCAGGGGAGGCAAAGGGAGTCGTGTGTTAAGATACACCGCTTCCCACTTCTCGTCGAGTTCTGGAAGCATGTATGTTGAGTGGTAGAACTCAGCCACTCTGCCTCGACACCAGAGCGAAGAAAATGAACATATTTAATATTTAATTTCCTCGAATGGGGATCGAATCCACAGCCGTCGATTTTACAGCCACACGCTTGTAACTCTGCGCCACGAATGACGTCAATATGTATACTTGTGTATCTTAAATGCCACGTATTATTTAAGTATCTTTATTGTAGAATATTACGTAATTTTATATAGACAAATGATGAAATGGACGTGGTACTATATAGTAACGTTTTACTTCTTTACTCATCTCTGTTATCTTTTTTTTTTCAGCTTCACTCTTTATCCCACACCCTGTTTCCCGCACTTGTTGTTATCAAAGTGAGTGAATGAAAATGATCCATTCATTCCCACAAGGGGAAATCGAACCCTCAACCGTCACATCCTGCACCGTGACGGCTTCAACATTTGCATGTGGATAGAAATATTTTAAGCAATAAAATCATTTAACATGTAGTATATCAATAAATAACTACTAAAAGGGGATTTACATAGATTTTTATACAGACATTTTATGTAGGTACTATTAAACAAATGACCAAAAAACTTAGACTTATTTAGTCATTATAAGTTGCCAGTAGGTAGCTTTATTTATTTATTCATTCGGTAAAATCATTAAATATCTAGATGATTTTTTTGTTCGAATTGCTTACTTTTATTTTATCTAAGTCGGTCAATTATTTTTTAATTACTTTTATCTTTAATAATGTATAATGAACTCTACTCTTAAGATCAAATCTGTCGCCTCTGGTCAAGAGTGGCACTCCAGACAATGTCGTATCACATAAAGTACAGTATCTGACACGTGAACAAAGATAACACATATAAAAAAACAATGGGTTTGCGCGACGGTTGTGGGTTCGATTCCCACTCGGGGAAGTGAAATATTTCTTTACGTTTAAATTTCAATTTTTCTTCGCTTTGGTGTCGAGGCAATGTGCGGCGTTGAGTTCTGCCACGCAATGCCTCCAGAATTCGGCAGAAAAAGGGGAACGGAGTGTCTTGTCTTGACACCGAGGTTCCCTCTGCGGGATACAGCGTGAAACTGAAAAAAAATTATAAGTAGACAAAACGTGGCAATGAATTCCACCGACATATATGTAAAGTCTCGAAAACTGGGACAGGGCCCAACTGGAACGAAACGTCTTTATGTTTGTTTCTAACTGTCCACCCTGATATATGCGGGATACAGCGTGAAAACAAAAAAAAAAAAATAACTGACAACATAAAACCCAATCTTGAATTATAAATAAGATTTCGTAAATAGTAAATCGAATACAAACCAAATGTCAGTTCAGCGTAAGATGGGACCCCATAAATGCAACTGACGAGCCGTGGTAGACCCCATGTCTATGAACCTTCATAATTAATCGAACAGTCCGCTCTGGAAGGCGGCCTCGGACCGCATTTCATTATCTGTCATAACAATGAGACTTTGATTGTGTTGACTGTGAGCTTAATTATTGAATATGGGGGTTTAATGTAGTTATTATTGTTCTGTTTCAAAATACTTTGTTATTTTTAATTATTTCATTTTTTTTATTTTCTAGTCTGTCAGTCGTAAATGCCTCAGATTTTCATTGCTTCGCTCTGGTAACAAGGCAAAGCCTGGCATTGAGTTATGCAATGCAACGTGCAATGCCTCTGAAGTTCAACGGAAAGTTGGGAACGGAAGTGTCTTAATGGGAACGGAGTCATAGCACTTGGTTCTCAGGCTCCATTTGCCTACCACATTATGTGCGGGATAAAATGTAAAACTAAAAATAAAGTTTTAAAATGTATAAATTATGTAACGTTTTCAGATAATGAAACTTAAATAAAAATATTGTATTTATTGTGTAACTCATAAGATAAAAATATTCAACAATATATACAATTTAATTTAATATTGAACTTGGATATATCTAATAATATATTTTTAAAAATATAATTGTCTTAAAAATTAATCCTTTTTGCCCTGCTATTTGTGGGATAAAGCGTGAAGCTAAAAAAAAAAAACAAAAAAATCAAAAACAGTGCTAGCCTAATAAGCCAACCAACTGTAACATATTATTTAGAGTTAGGCAATCTGTCTTCCTTGTGTTTATAAAATAAGAGGAACCCATACCAAAAAAATATAATATAATCATACATATATGTAATAATAAATTTAAATATGTTTCGTGTCTAATATAATTACTGAGAAAAAAACACGTCCCGAGAGGTAACAATAGTAAGGACGAGTCACAAACCGCTAGTAAATATTTATTAAGCATTATTGTTTTTTTATTAAGTTTTCATAATAAAATAAAATCTGGGAAAATCTTCGAAAGAAATGAACTGTAAGAAGAAGGGGTTGATATACAGGGTGCGTACGCGGACTGAATGGGTATCGGCTGCGTTGATTTGCTACAAGGCCGCCTGCATACCAATGAAGGGAAACCGATTGAAATTAATTGACTTAAATTCTGAACTAATTGTTCACCCTTATTTCTTAGCTGTTGTCAGATGTAATTAACTGCTATTGTCTTTTTATTTCTTTTACCTTTTATCTGTCCCGTTTTATCTGTCTACTCTACTATATATACTATATAAAGTAGAGTAGACAGATAAAACAAAAATTTGATGACATCCTCCTTTTACAGAAGTCGGACAAATTAAATGGCTGTTGTAGCAATTTATATAAAATAAACACACGTCTCGTCTCTGTGATTTTAAAAGCAATTATTGAAATCGATGTGTTGACAGTAAAAATTTTGTTTCCAATTTTCGAATTGTAAATGTCTATTGAAACGTACAACCGTACGTACTCGCAGCAATCACCGATCAGAATTGTTAATGTTTTCAAAACAGAAATTTTTTATTACCAAGAATGTAAAAAGTGAGGTTCTAATTTGTATTTACATATATAGGATGACTTTGTTTTCCGTCAATCCGTTGGTGAAGAGTTATATATTTATAAATGTCTATCTGCATATACACAATATAACTAAGTAATCTTAGTTATATATGTACGTAATTGCATACAGAACGAGTGCATATACCTACAAACATAGGTTTGTCAACTTTCTTTCATAAATTGCATTTCCTGTTAAGCTGGAAATGGTACGGAACCCTCGGTGGGCGAGTCCTACTCGTACTTGACCGGTTTTTTAATTTATACATAAAGTAGAGAAGCAGTCGTGGTGCAGTGTGACGTCTTAACTCTAGCTTAGATAGTCGTATCTTGAAATTTAGTATAAAGTAAAGGTATATTTATATAAAGTATAAATAAGGCATACGTGAAGGCAATTTAAACATGCTAAAAGTACACAGTGGTCAGATGGAACACAATTAAGGGGACGCGCGCCCTGTGCTTTCTCCCCTCGGCACTACAATCACGAAATGCTTTTATTTTTTCAGCGCTACACGTTTATTGCCTCATCAGCGGTGGCTATGGTTCGGGAAACTGCAATTTACTCACGTAGCCTGCAATCCCTCTACATGGGATAGTTTTTAAGCAATCTCAAATTCAAAATTGTTTATTATTTTGATTTTTTTTGCAGAGTTTGTTAAAAAGAAAGCATAGTAGATATCAGAAACTGATATAAAATGTATTTGTATTTTCTTAAAGTTACTTTTGTTTCTATTTTGATAAGAATTTTTAATTACTTATGTAATGAAAATCATATATACTTCAATGCTTTTACAGAACTTATATTTCCTTCAGAGTCAGATACCGTTGCGGCTGTACAATATTAACTTAAATTCTATTACAATATGTTATTCTTTAGGACGTCTTTCTATTTCGGCTCCCATTCTAAAAGTGTCAACAATTTTCACGACCACATCAAGCGTCCTTTAACAATTGACATGCGATCGTAATTCTATACACATATTTTCAAACATATCTTTTTATCAAACAAAGAGGTTGAGTTACATTTTTATAATAAATTACTGCGAATATAAAAACTCTTTACACAAAATCATTACATTCGGCCATCCTACCTCGTGCAGTCTCCTGACGCACGACTACTCACTAAACCAGTAAACGTCAACAATACTCTTTAATCATTACATTCGGTCGATTACAAATAACAGGTACATTTATTAATATTGCCTCTCGGCCTAATTGACATCACTCTTTTCAAAAATTCATAAGTAACAACCACTAATATAATTAAACGATCGCGTCTTATGGAGCTACGAGTACTACAATCTCATATTATCTAACAAAATTCACATTAAATTCAAGCCTTCACATATAAATTCATAAAAAACAATATTTCTGATAATTTCTGAATGAAATTTTTGATAATAAAAATTCAAGATTTCACATATAAATTCATAAAAAACAATATTTCTGATAATTTTTGAAT
>JBAIZZ010000270.1:183640-232128 GCA_037355905.1 Heliconius aoede
AGTTCATATTAACCGAAATTTATATTTCGAGAAAAAATATATATAAAAAATAATAATAATAATAATATAAAAAATCGATATAAAAAATCGTTATAAAAAATTTTTTTTGTTAATATATTTTAATGCCATCCATTCCATAATAATATAACTCGCATATAAGCCAAAAGTACATAGAGCTAACTTGTGAAGTTGTAATAAGAAAGTGATACATAGTTGCGTCTCGTTATTTGATTTACATAATATTCTTATATGCCTTATAGTCGTATATTCTACATATATTTTACACGTGTAGTAAGCTACGTTAATTGAAAATATTCTGTTTATGTATAACTATTTTATATATCTTTATTACAATAGTACACGAGGCCAGTCTTGGCGCCCAAACTTTGAGATGATTTGGCAACTTGGAAATGAAATATCTATTTAAATTTATTTATTTATTGTTGAGTCAAAACAGCGGCGTTGAGTTCCGCCATTCAACACGCAATGCCTCCAAAATTTGGCGGAAAGCGGAATATGGGGAGCCTAAACTCTGGGTTTCCTCTGCCTATCCTGCTGTGAGAGGGATACAACATGAAGCTGATTTATTTTTTTGTTTTTAGTATGAAATAGAGTATTATATAACCAGTGCCTGTCCCAGGATGGAAGCAATTCAGCAATTTTATCGACAGTTCGTCGTTAATATATAAAAATTTTCCCCAGGAAAATTCTGGGTGATTTTTTATTCAAATTGTAAGAAACACATTTTAACAGACAAAATATTATCATAATTTTCCTGAGTATGTTGTAACATACTTATACTGTGTAATATAAAAATATAGCTCGCATCTAACATGATATATTATACATATTTAATTTAGAAATTGAATGAGTGAGTCACTCTATTATAATAACACACTCTCTTTGAGTCTTTGTGACATTATAATCAAATATTTTATCACGTATACTTACTTTGTTTATATTTTTAGAAGCGTCGGTTCTTATATGTTTGGCATCTACATAAAAAGTAATTTTCAAAAAGATATATTGTCAAAGGAAATTTTATATAAAAATAAATTCATTGTAGAATGCGGAGTCTTATATATCAAAGGACAATAGATTGACTAGATGCATTTTAGACGACCTTTTTTATTTTTTTAAATAATTTAAATAAGCTGTGAAGAAAGTGTCATCCGTCGAGGACAGTTTATTACACATTTATACTTTATAGAAAATATTAATGTATAATTTTGTTTGTGGTGTATTATAAAAAATAAATGTAGTAAAAGTAAAAATTTTAAAATAGAAAGAGTTATAAGGAGAATCTAAGCAGAAGCTTATACCAAGGAGAACCAAGAGGGAGGATATTTTACTAGTCTTTTACGTAGAATTAGTTTTAATCGACCCGTATTAAATGCCTTCTTTACTGTAAATTTTGAAAATAATATACTATAATACATATTGTTGAGATTTACTTTATATTCTTTTTATGTATCTTAAGGTTAATTAATGTTCCACTTAGATTTAGGAATAAACATATTTCTTTGATAAATAAGATACCATTTTTTTGCATTACCTCTTAAAATGTCGCTGCGATAGATAATGATATTACTCAAATAAATTGTCTGGCATGACGGTCGGTAGTCTGCTTCCTTATGTAAACATTTTTTTTATTATTTGTTACAGTTATAATATGTAAAATGTACCTACGTATTACGAAATCAGCTTGACGCTGTACCCCACTCAGAGCAGTAGGCACAGGGAGCCTTGTGTTAAGACACTCCTTTCTCCACTTTCCCCCGAATTGTTTTGTGTATTGAGTGGTGGAACTAAACGCCGCGCTTTGCTTCGACAACAGAGCGAAGAATTGGAAATATAAATTTAAATATTTAAATATATATATATATATAAATTGTACCGTATTTAAAACAAGGTTATAATTACAAATTTACCATACCATAGCATCTTAGGAAACAAAGTTTAATTGAGTTACACTAAGCTGACATGAAAGTTTAAAACCCATCTTGGGTTTTATAATTATATAAGAATTAAGTAGTTGAGAATGTCGTACCGCAGGGACACAAGCGTATGACTGAATCGTGCACGTTTGTGGATTCGATTCCCACTCGAGGGAATATAAATGGCCTTGACAGACGGATAGACCGACTACAAAGTGGTCCTACGAGGCTTCTGTTTTTTCTTTTGAAAGTACGGTACCCTAAAAAACAATTAAGTGTACAAGAAAGTGACATCATCCGTTCTTAATTGTCATTTTGTTTAAGTTTTAGGGATAGCGTTCCGGATATTCCGTATCATGACAAGAGAATCATTAAATCTAAATTGGTATTCTCAAGATAAATAGATATAGATATCAGAGTAAGATTTATTATCATCTTGACTCCGTCATGACTTTCATAATCGAACCTGCTGAGGTTGAGGCCAATGTGGGTAAAATAACATTTGAATCTGGATGTATGTACTATTACATGACGGAATTATGAAAGTTGAGTCTCTGGATTTAAATAAAATAAAATCTTACTGAATCAATAGAGTATTCTGGGTGTGGTGAGACGAGGCAAATAAAACTTATTTTTATATATTTATTTGATGTTCATAAAAAGTAGGAATTCGTGTAATAGTAAATTGTGTTATTATTGCCACTGCTACGGGCCTGACATTGCGATATACTTGTGGGTTCAAACCTCACTCGTGAAAATTATATGTAATTATATTTAAATTATCTACATTTTCTCTCTCTCTGGCAACATCTCCAGAATTGAGCGGAAAGTGGTAGTAGAAAATGAGTGTTTTAATATTAAATTCCCTCTGATTATATTATTAAATATGGGAAAAGCGTGAAAATAAAAAAAAACAAAAGAAAACAAATATATTAACTATTTAAATACATATTACAAATCTTTTTAACATTCAGAGAAATAGGCTTAAGCCCTCTATCAAAAATAGAAGAAACTCTTCTCAAAGAGCACAACTGGTACAATACAAGCTCAAAGCTAAGATTAACACAATGCAGTTCAGAAACAAGCTATTTCTTTTCCTTTGTTGCAAAACCTATTGGCGAGTTTCCAATATTTTACGTAGACGATAGATCTAATCGACTACTTCGCCGAGAAAAGGCAACAAAGTAAAGTCATTAATTACGTTTGCACAAAAACGACATTTAACAGACAGACGGTGATTTTTTCATCAATAAAATTTATGGGTAAATTGGATTAAGCTGTGATGAATCGGCGTACACAGGGATAAGATACTGTACAAATATAATTATATGCTATTGCAAAGTATATAGCTTATTATTTTCAATATTGGCACGCGATTGTAGGGTTTTTTGTTAATAATATGTTGTGCGCTGTATACATCATATTTGAATAACCTGGGCATTTTGCCTTATTTGACTGTGAAAGTCGTTGAGTGAGTGCGCGTAGTTACTTTTAGTCCTAGAAGTAAAATTTTGTTTTTTAAACAAATTTTATAGCTTAATAAAGCTGGTTGGCTTGTTATAGCTTAATAAAGCTACAGCAAGCTTTAACTGAATTTTAAGTAGTTATATCTTGTGACAAATCTATTATATTT
The DNA here is from genome assembly GCA_037355905.1 of Heliconius aoede. Taxonomy (NCBI): domain Eukaryota; kingdom Metazoa; phylum Arthropoda; class Insecta; order Lepidoptera; family Nymphalidae; genus Heliconius; species Heliconius aoede. The sequence goes on from JBAIZZ010000270.1 coordinate 187,211, forward strand.
CCATGTACAACATCTTTATCGCATTTTTTTTTACTACAGTTTTGTAAAATGCTGTTTTAAATCAAGTGTAAGTCTGTAGGGAGTGCAATTTGCTAAAGATAACAAGAGAACTGGCTTTTAAATCCCTTAATACTAGATTTTCTTATAGATTTTATTTTTTTATTTGTTGACTAAGACAAACAAGACAATGGCAAGATATTGTTCTATCAAACCTACATACATTTATATAATTTGTCATTATAATAATTATCAGTTTTACTTAGTTATATGAATTTTCCTTGTTTTCTTATCTAATTGTGAACAATTAATTTATATTATTTGCATACAAGTTATTATATTATATAAGAAATGGCGACTTGAACTAGCTCGCTTCGCCCGGCAACCTGGGCTTGCTTCGCTCGCTGTAATGATAACAATGAAATATTTTTATAACACAACTATTTAATATTTTCTATACTGTTCTCCTAAGTCATGGAATCCTTTAAAAATAACTATTTGTCCGACATGTTTAAGTAGTGACATTTCTCTGTGTACTCTCGCATGATGACCGCACCGTACTTCCTAACACAAAAATTGGTTTTTAGTTTTAAATTTGATGCCGAAATACGCAAACGTCAATGCTAATAACAAGATTGCCAGAAAAACGAATTACTATTATTTGTTATATATTATTAAATGTGGGGTAGTATGTAAAACTAGTTTAATACGTGTCACAAGAAATAAATCAGTCTTGGTCGCGAGCTTTTTTTCTTACTACATTATTTAAGAATATTTTTTTTTCTTTTGGCCAGTGTACAGGATTAAAAACAACAACTAACGAACAACAGGTAACTAAAATACTTTTTTATCGTTTTTATTTGTTTTTGTTAATTAGTAATGAGCTTAGCGTAAAAAGAATATTAAAAAAAAATCTATAAAAAAAATAATAATATGGAATTTAAAAAATACCTAGACATACGAGTAAGTTCTTTTTTAAAGTAGTTTCGGTTACAGTTGATTACTCTCCCGTTACTACTCGTCCCGACGGTGTTGTCAGAGGCAACGCTTGTAAAAGTGCCCCTGGTCCTAGAATAAAAATTAGTTTCATTTCCTTTCTATACTCGTAGCAACAGAATAAAGCGCGGCGTAGAGCTTAATCGCTCAACACACATGTGTTGGTAAATAAAGAGCTTAATACTTAACACTAAAACTCGTGCATTGTCATCTATATATCGAAACATACATTTATTCAGTACATCGATGGCCCTCCATCACGTTTTCCTATAACTTGTGATCTTAAGAAGGGTGAAGTTAGGCTGGAAAACACCATGTTCTACGCAGCTGTTCTCCAAACTTGATAATTCGCTTATATCGTTCGAAACATAAAGTTATATAGAATATAAAGGACTTATCGTATGATACCTTATAAACGAGGGTAGATACCTAACATAATTATTCACCAATTATTTTAGTCACTACGAAGTACGTAGGAATATGAGTTGAAAATTTATGTTTAACATAAAAAAACAGTAACATGTTCATTATAGATTAATTACGTATTTATATATTAAGATTTCACCAAAAATTATAATCGACATACACTAAAGCTAAAATATAATTAAATAAAAAAGATATTCCACCATAAAATATCTTATATAATATTATGACTTAGAAGTTTTTTATGATCCTTCATGTTTTTAATTATTAATATTACAATAATTATTAATTATTAGTATTACATTATTTATTAATAAATACATTATTGCTACCTTACAATATTGCAGCGTGAAGTCCACAGGAGTCACCATTAAAGTTTCACTGTGGGAGAACTAAAAAAAATTACATACCATACATAGCACTACATAAGTAGGATTTGCTAGATTAAATAATATAGCTTTTTTATCGATCGCCTCAATCAATTTTTAAATTAGTAAATTAAGTACGATACTCAAAAGAAATGCTTATATGTAGACTTCTGGGTTATTTATACAAAAAACCACAGAACATTGATGATATATATATATTTCAAAAACAAAAATTAAATAACAAAATAAAAATAGAGAAAAGAAAAAATAAAATAAACCATATATTAAATCAAAAACCTTAGATTAAAAGGATGAACTCGTTCTTAACGTACAAGAGATGCAATAACGCCGGACCATCTGCTCCGTCCCCTATCTGATAACTTGCAACAGTTGAGCTTAACCACCCAGAAATAAAGCGATTAATTCTAGAGATAGACCGCCTTACTGTAGCCTCAGTGGACTTTACAAATGTTGGGTGAATCCGAGTGAAATTAACGAAATTCAATTAAAATACTACTTTTGTGGAGGTTGTGTGATTTTCACCTTTAAGGCTATTCAAGATTTAGAAGAGAAGAGAGAGAGAGAGAGTAGAAAGTTGAAATTCCGTAATATGTTTCTTTTAGTATGTTCTCTGGGTTCTGGGCTAGCTCATAGGAGGCGAGAGAGCCACTTCCCGTTGATTTTTTAAGCATTGCATGTTGAGTGGCGAAACTCAACGCCGAACTTTGCTTCTTTACCAGGGCGAGAAAATGTTAAATATTCTATTTCTTCGAGTTGAAATCGAACCCACATCCAGCCGCGCTTACAGTCCGGTCACAACAGTACGGCCTAAGTTGATTTTATTTTATCAGCCAATATGATTTTTACATTTGTCAATTATCTATAAGTAAATTTATTACAAATAAATCAAATCAAATCAGCTTCACGCTGTACCCCGCACACAGCAGGGTAGGCAGAGTGAACCAAGTGTTAAAACACTATCTTCCCCACTTTCCGCTGAATTCTGGAGGTATTGCGTGCGATAAAAGGAATCCACAACCAGTCGATTTTGCAGTACACTTTGTGCACTGTCACTGACCTCAATTCGTTGAATTGATACATTTATTACAAATATATTTATCATTTCAAAGAATTTTAACAATAATCTTTATTTATAAATATTTATGTAAATTACAAATAATATTTATTCCTGATAAAGTAATAATAGCCTCAGATTATATGCCTGCAATTTCGATTCCAATAAAAAAAAAAATTAATTGAAATTTCGAGAATTCCTCTCGTAACACTCTAGTCAAATAGCCCTAAGGGCTATATGGTGCATAGTTGCTTTTCTGTCAGTCCAAAAGATTTTTATATATATACATGGAATCTGAGAGATGAGATGAGATAATTAGTGTAGTTTGGTGCCAAAAAAATTGAAAAAACCGGTTTCGCAAAAAGATTCCCCCCCTTCCGTTGGAAAATATGTCATTTTTAAATAAAAGATACATTTACTTTGTCTAAAATACTAGCTAAACTTTATTCACTTCCTCAAACTTGTACTTGTGGAGAAAAAAAAGAGTAATCTTTTTTTGTATTGACATATTTCATTTACGCAGAAAGGACGAGCTATCTCTGATAACAGGGAAAATATTCTTGTTATGAAAACAATATGATTAATAACACTAACAAGCGACGCAATGAATAATGATTTGTAAAATGTTATAATAACAATAATTAATTAAGATAATTTACAACTACTGTGACCCAACTTGAACTTAAATAAAGAAGCAGGAACTTCGCGCGTGTGCTACGAGATATAAATAATGACATCTATCTTTGGTTCTGTATTAGTAACTGGGAAAATAATTGAGAACATATAACATCGTATGATATTGTCACAAGAGATGAAGAAATATATCATTTTCTCTAGTCTGAAAAGGGCTTTGTTATATATTTTCTGAACCATATCTTTCCTAAAGAAATAATGTGTGTGTAAGTCATCGTTTTTGACTGATCGAAAGAGTACCCTAACAAAAATGTGTTTATAAGATAATAAATGACACTATAATTACAGTATTTAACGTATTAAATCGCATATTGTATTTGTACCCTCAGAGAAGTCACAATGTTTAGAAAAATATTAATATTTCTTGCTATTTATTTGGTTAATTGTGAATCAAAAAGAATTTTAGCCATATATCCAACTCCATCTGTAAGCCATCAAGTTGTATTTCGTCCTCTTATGATTGAATTGGCAAAACGTGGTCATGAAGTTACAGTAATTACACCAGATCCGGCTTTTCCTAAGGGCCAAGCCCCACAAAATCTTATAGAAATAGACCTCCATGATCTATCCTATGGTTATTGGAAGATATTTATGGAAAATAGAGCAGGAAGGACAGACAAAATCATAGAACATACACAAGCAACTTATGAAAAGTTTGGAGAACTTTTTGAAAAGCAAATGAAATCTCCTGAAGTTCAAGCACTACTTGGTAACACCAGTATCAAATTTGATCTACTATTTACAGAGTCTATATATAGACCGTCATTAGGTTTTTCACATGTATATAAGGTACCAGTGATTGAATTTAGTTCGTTTGGGCCACAACATGGAGGTTTAGAAAGTATAGGGGCGGTCACACATCCGATTTTGTATCCTATTTCAGCACAGCAAAGAGTTTACAATTTAACTTTTTGGGAAAGAGTATCAGAACTGCTGAAGAGGTTCTATATTGATTATCAGTATTATAAATTAGAGGCGTCAGAAAATAAAATGTTGAGAAGAGTATTTGGATCAAGTATGCCAGATTTAAATGAACTAAGAAGAAATGTCAAAATGCTATTTTTAAATGTACATCCGCTTTGGGACTTAAATCGCCCTACGCCTCCAAGCGTAATATATTTAGGTGGACTGCACAAAAAACCACAAGCTGAATTACCCCAAGTAAGTCTTTCATCATAGCTTTGTTTTTATTATTATTTATTTTATTTATATTATTTATTATTGATATCAACTAGTTTTCATTTTTATATACATATATAATTACATTTATTATTAATATTTATTTCAGGATATAAAATCTTATCTAGATACATCTAAAAATGGCGTGATTTACGTCAGTTTCGGTACAAACATGAGGCCGTCGTTGTTTCCTAAGGATAAGTTAAAAGTATTCACGAAAGTATTTTCTGAGCTTCCATATGATATCTTATGGAAATGGGATGTAATAGATTATCCAGATTGTCCAAAAAACGTCAAAATATCAACTTGGTTTCCACAATCTGATTTACTTAGTAAGTATTGGTTATAGCAAATTATATATACTCGTATAATTCGAAAAAATTATAAAGTTGCAAACAAAACTATATGTTACTTTATTTATACAGGGCATCCAAAAATTAAACTGTTCATTACTCAAGCTGGCTTGCAATCAACTGACGAAGCTATAACAGCTGGTGTACCACTAATAGGTTTGCCTATGCTGTGGGACCAGTGGTTCAATGTAGAACTTTACGAGAAACATGATATAGGAATAAAAATTAATTTCGAAACACTCACAGAAGACAAATTGAAGAATGCTATTTATAATATCCTTGGAGATGAAAGGTATATTTTTAATTTTTTATGTTTACTTTAGTTTAACGCTGTATCCCGCTCTGCTCACAGCAGGGAAGGCAAGAAGTAAACAGAAGGAACCTAGTGTAAAACGCATTTTCGGCCGAATTCCCAAAGCATTGTGTGTTAAGTAGTGGAGATTTTGCCTCCGAATTCTGAAGCCATTGCGCCATGAGTGTCAGACCTCAACGCCAATCTTTGCGTCGACACCAAGGCGGAGAAAATGGAAATATGAAATAGTTCATTTCCTTGAATGGCAATCGAACTCATAACCTGACGCGTTTACAATAACGCTTTGTGCACCTGCACCACGACTAGCCTCAATTACCTCAAACTTATGATAATATGTATTATATAATTTTAGGTATAAGAACAATATAAAAAAACTAAGAAGCATAATAAATGATCAAATCCAATCACCAATGGAACGGGCGGTGTGGTGGACAGAACACGTGCTGCGTACAGGCGGCGATCACTTAAGAACACCAGCAGCTAACATGCGATTGATCGAGTATTATCAACTCGACATAGTGTTACTATGCGCGGGAGTGGCCTTCTTTTCTTCTATGCTATTAGTATTAATCATACGTTACATAAATTCAAAAATTTTCAGAATTCATATAAAAATAAAAACAAAATAAGATTATTAGTGAAATAGTAATTAAGTAAATGTATTATAGAGTCAATTTAAGTAATTTCTCAATTAAGTAAATGTATTAATATATTTCTGGAGTCAAAAATTTGTTTATTTCTGATACTTACGGACCTCTAAGTTTAACACACACCCATAACATTTATTCAGATCTTAATTTCAATTGTGAAGATAGAGACATGTGGAAGAGATATAAAATGTATCTAAGAAGGTCAAGAGATATTATTTCAACTCGTCATGCCAAATGTCTATCGTCATGTCTATCTAACATTCAACATTGGACAACCCCGGGGTCACCAAGAGTGATGTCAGCTAATTATAAATCCAAAACATATGAAATCTGACTTATCTTCATGTGTTGCACATAGAAAGTCGGTACTGGTACATGCATTTATGAGTTCTCTGAGTGTAATAGTCTTGCTGCAGCTAAGAGTGTGTGGGCACTGTGCATCTGTACTGGTGTGACCGTGAGTATTTTAATCTGAGAGCGTGTGTGTGACTAGTACTGATGCGTTTACAAATGGAAGATACTATTACTCTATTCTTAACTGGTAAAATATGTTTTTGTGCTTGACTTCATTATAAATTACAATATTACTTTAATTTTTTTAGATTTTTTTTTTAGTCTGTGCATTATACGTACAGTTTAGAAGCAGATTTATATTTTAGTTCAAAAATATAAATATATTCATTTGTAATATAATAATCTACAAATCCATTTGATTTCAAGAAGCGAAATTTTAAGACATCAAGATAAAGATAAAATTTAATTTATGAGAACACAATCGGATTACGATAAAACAACGTCTTGCTGCTAACTAAATTGCGAGAGCGGCTATGGCGCGCTCAACCGACCGCCTTCACGACGCCGAGTTAACTTACCTGAAAACCTATTTGCATTGCAACAAGCGCAACCAGCTCGCCGATTTAAGATATATTTTAAGTCTTAAGTTTTAGAGCTTTATCTTTTTGAATTCACCGTAAGTAAGTGTAATTATTTTATCTTATTGTTGTAAATTTAAAGGCTATCTAGTAGTTAGCTGTATTCAATAATTAAATAGGTATATATATATATGTACATGTATACGGCGGCGAGCTTAAGATTTGGGCTTCTCTTATTTTTTCTTCTAATTAATAAAGAATTAATTTCCTATTTTGTTTAACAAAATTAAAAGAACAGATAGATAGAATTACAGCGAATATTATATTTTTCGGTTATTTGCTGGTTTACCTCCCTTACTGATCATCTCCATTCTGATTCGAACTGTAGCAAGACTCAGTACTTCGTTTTATACCTAATCAAAATAAAAAAAAAATCAATAATCTCCGGAAATTATAATTAATATGAATATAATATAACAGTCTTTACTGATTTCTTCTTAATTATACACACAAATACAATCTTGATTTAAAAAAAAAAAACCAAACTAAATACATATAAATACAAAAAAATATATGCAGAGGCGGTCTTATTACTTCGAGCAATATCTAACAAGACAACCTTTGATATATAATAGACTAGTTGTAAAGAAGAAAAGGGGATTCTCATTATTTGTTCTTCCATAGCTGTTTTCTAATTTAAATGTACTATCGCGTTTCAGTCACACTTTGTGCCTTTGTAAAAAAAGAAAGATTGATTTCTTCTCTCTAGTGTCGAGGCAAAGGGCAACGGTGAGTTCCGCCAATCAACACGTAATGCCTCCAGAATTCGACGGAAAATGGGCAATGGAGTGGCTTCACACTAAGCTTCCTGTGCCTACCCTGCTGTGTGCAGGATAAATTTAAAAAAATGTGATGGTAAATAAAATTAAAAAAACAAAACCGTTAGATATGTCGACTGCTGTACATATTCGTAAAAATATCATTCGATGGTGGATTCAAATCTCATATAAGACGCTGTGGACTAATAAATTTTAAATAAAAAAAACTATTTTAACTATAACTAGCTTAGCTTACCGCGTTTCTATCGTTTAAATTGTTTGAAAGAGATATATGAGCCTTGTAAATTACCTTAAACATAATTTGTGTCATATAAATGAACTCATCTGCGTTTTAAAGTTTTAAATTGTTTAAATAAACGAAACATAAGCATTTGTATCCTTTGATTTCTTTGAATAGAATTTTCTAGACTTTAGACCTGGATATTTCATATTAATTTTAGCTTGATATCTCCACGTTCTCTTGAGAAAAGCTCTCGTATACGTCTTATATAGACTGTTAGCGACGCGGACAACAAAGCGATACTGTAAGTGTTCCATTTTTTTTATTTTACTGGTACTGTAAGTTCTTCCCGGGAAGTACCTACCTTATTGGTTTTTGATTACACAAAACAATTCATAAATACTCGATCTTTTGATTTCATTCAGCTGGAAACTTGATTTTTTTCTGTGCTCCAAAAGACCGTTGACCTACATATTTTATATTAATTTTATATTAATAAGTATTGTTAACTAATAAATAGTATCAACAGACGAACGGACAACACTTATAGGGCTCCGTTCCGTTGAATTGTCATGCACGATTCCTATGGGAATCAGCATAGACATAGATACACCACTAAAATAATTTCATGACAGGCGCTCCCAAGGGCATCACCAGTCACTCAGTGTGTTCATTTGCAGCTTTTAATGTAAAAGCAATTTTGTGTAACCGTTACTTCTACTTCGACAGAAGGGAAATATTCTCATTTTTATCCGATCAATCATCGTCGGCCTTAACGCTTTCATTACCTGAAATGTTAGCGTTGTAAATTTCTATAAAAAATTAAGCTAATAAGTATAATAATATTTTGAAGGGAAAATATTTTTGTCATTTTCACGATTTTAGCCAAAATTTTTTATTTTGTTTTCGTATATTAAAGAAAAAAATTAGTAGTAAAGAAATATAATAGATATATAGATATTTTCTTTTATTGGCTTAGACAATACGTGTTGAGTAGCAGAATTCAACACCGCGCTTTGTCTCCACAACGCAGCGAAGAAATGATTTTCCTCGAGTGGGGATCAAACCCACAATCTGTCGCGTTTACCGTCACATTTATGTACTCCTGCGCCACGACGGACCTGATGGAAAATAAGTTGTCGCTGCCATTCCTCACTTTCCGAACACACTTCTTAACTTTCCAGCTCAAAATAAAGCACCATCATATTTTTCCACAAGGCAACATAGTGTCATGACAATCTATGTCGGCTAGTCCCATACAATTTGCGAGACATAAAATATTGATCAACAAAACTAAGCGCCGGGCTGTGTATGCCAATTCCCGCTAGTGGGTGCCGAACCCTCAAGCATCACGTTAACAGTCAGAAGTGTGAAGTGAAATCAAAAGGAATACAGCAAAATCAAGTTGCAATAGTTATTTTCTATCCTATAACATCCACAGTAATCGCGTACCAAAGACCTGTGAATTAAATTTGCATAGAAATTCGCTAAGCGAAAAGCGTTACGGTCCGTGCGCAACTATTACGTTGCAGATGCAGTAGATTACTTTTAGAGCAGTAATTTCCTTTGGGAGCTGGATAACGGTCACGCGTTCAAAAACATTATCAGTAAAGCCTTTGAATGGAGGAAGTGGTTTTATGTTGGTTGTAATTTTATTATTTTTTAGCAGGGTAGGCAGAGGGAACCTAGGGTTAAGATATTCCATTCCCCACTTTCCGTCGTATTTCTGGAGGCATTGCTTTTGCCTCGACACTAGAGCGAAGAAATGGAAATATAAATTTAAATAAATATTTCATCTCCCCGAGTGGGGATCGAACCCACAACCTGTTCGTTTTACAGTCACACTATGTGCCCCTGCGACACGGCTGGCCACAAAAAATTAATAAAATTAATAATAATTATTGATTTTATAAATTTTACATACATTTATCTTGCTTATGCTTATAATATTATAACTAAAATATTCCTTCGTATTCAGAAGAACGGACGGTATTCGACATATTTTAATTTAGAAAAATTGAGATATTTATGTAAAACTTATATTTCAGTCAGTCAGTCGTGTCGTGGCTAAAGGTGGCGTTGAGTTCCAGCACTTAGCACGCAATGCCTCCAGAATTCGGCAGAAATAGGGAATCGGAGTGACTTAACATAAGGTTCCATTTGCCTACCCTGCTGTGTGCGGGATACAAAGTGAACTTGATTTTTTTTTAGATATTTCTATCACAATGTGTAAATATTAAAATATTCGAGAAGAAATTAATTGAGTATAAAATTTAAAGTAAAACTTACATGTCTATTCTTTAATTTTAAAGGCATAAATGTAAAAAGTAAAAAAGAAATATCTTTCGAAATACAGATACAAATAAATATCGCGAATCTGTAAACGAGGTTGAAGCCGACATCGAAAATACTGAATTTCGCTGAGAGATTTGAAGAATTCTATTTGTCAATATTTTATTTCCGACTACCTATTTCATAACTTCTTACAAAAACGAATCATTTTTAAAATTCCTATAAATCCTCAACAAATACCAAGGTTTTTGGAAAGCCTATTTGTAATAAAAAATATTTTTTTCTGACGTCTTATAATTGTGTATCTTTAATTCTTTGTTTGAATTTATTGGGTAGAAGATAGTTTTATTTTATATGAATATAGGAATTCATTTTTCTTCTTAGAAAGTAAACCAACATTTACTATAATAGTGACACTAACGCAAAGCTTTTGTAATTCGCTTCACTTAATGCTAAATTGAGTTGAATTCCCATTGAGAGCTTGTATTTTCATTTCCTCTACACAGCTCTACTACATATACCGATGTAGCGTATTTACATAAATAAATGCTGTTATATTTTCCTAAAGTCAGTAATTAGTAAATAAGGACGTTTTGAAGTTTGTCCATTTAGTTTTTAAGATATATTTCAATTTCCAATCATCATGCTTTTATTAAATTTATTATCAGCCATTAGTGTGTGTTGGTTAATAATTATATTTCTTTTTTAATTCACGGAAATTTACTGTAGGAAATGGAAATATTCCTGGACAGTGTTTTTCGTTTTCTTAAATTCAAAATAACAAAAAAGTTATTGATGACAAAAATTTTGACTACTAATAAATACATTTACAAGAAACAAAAACTCATATTCACTTAACAGACATTACATACTAATATAGAATATATTCTACAAACAAACTTTCTTTAGTAAGCATGCGAATACAGCTCTAAGAAAACTAAAGTTTTATTAAATATAATCCAGATTTCTGAGTGCAAAACTTATTCATACGTAAGTTTTATCGTTCATTTGGCTACAGGGTCTCCTTCAAGTTGGAACATAAGTAATGCAATCATGGGAAAGTTCACCGCGTACTTAGTCAGTTTGCATTTCTCTTGGTGTAACCATTCTTTCTTATTGATTTATAGCTAAACTTTGAAGTTTATTTTTTTTTTAATATTTTCTTTAATTGAAGTAAAATTAAATTAAATCAGATTGACGCTGTATTTCACACACAGCAGTGTAGGCAGAGCGAACTTAGTGTTAAGACACTTTGTTCCCCACTTTCTGCCGAGATTTTCGAGGCATTGCGTGTTGAGTGGCGGAGCTCAATGCCGGGCTAGTGCCATAGCGCAGAAATTAAAATATTAATAAATACTATTTTATTACCTTGAGGGATGTATTGAATCCACAAACGCCACGTTACAGTGGCATCCTTATGCCACTAGGCCATGACGATATTTTCTTTAATAATTTTAGAAATAACTTTTAAAATTGACATAGACATTTAGATATTTTACAGGGCCATCCCAATTTTATTGATATTTAAAGCTGTCGTCGTAGCATCATTCGAATGCGCCTGACTGAATGCAATAGCAATATCCATATTTATGACGATATAATATTTTGTGAAATAAAATGCGACATATGTATCTTAAGCTATAAAAAGATATATATAACAAGTAATATTAAAAATGAAAAAGTTTGTGAGGATGGACGTTTGTTCCACTTTCACTCAAAAAATATTGAATGAATTTAAATGAAACTTTACTGCCCCTGCGCCTTTTACATGAAACAATATACAAATAAAAATAATATATATTAATTACATATTAAATGACAATTTGTCAATTGCCTAAAGTTATAATTAAATCTGCTATTATGAGAGTCACAACTTTGAACTCTTTAACTGTACCGGATATAATAAATTATTTTTTCCTGTAAAGTGAAATTAATTCAAGGTTGATAAATATTGAAATAGCTGAGCCCAGTCGTGGTTCAGTGGCACAAAGAGACTGTAAGTCCGACAGGTTCGGGTTCGATTCTCATTCGAGGAAATTAACATTTACAATTCAAGAAATAATGTTTAATTTTAGTCACTATTTATTGTGGATTTTGACAGATAAAGAAAAATAACACAAATAGACTTAGATTTTTTTCAACTTGACGCTGGCAGGCAGACAAAGGGGACCTAGTGTCAAGACACTCAATTGAGCTGAGCTCAACGCCGCGCTTTTTTCTTGTTACCACGGAAAATTCTGATATAATAATTTACTTCTTCGAATAGGAATCGAACACCCAACCGTAGATCAACATAAAGTGTTATTTGTCACTGTCATTTTATCTGTTTTGTAAATTTTGAGACTAATATGATTGAACTAATCTGAATGAACAAGCTTTTAAAATCCTTTTATATTGAACTAAAACATTATAGTAAATGGAATACAACCATAACTCCCGCGAAACAAATCCGATTAGCGATGAATGTCCCATTAGACAAACAAACGAAACTCCCTTTGTTTTATTTATAATACATATCCATAACATGGAATATGTTAATTTTTATTCAATATAAACTCTGGTGACATGCCATTTTTTTTGGGTTTAGTACCTAAAAAGGTAAAAAGGAAAAACTCATAGGATCACTTTGTTGTACATCTGTACGTCTGACAAGATCTTTTTATCTTGAGATCGCGTGGAGGTATCAAACTTGAATTAATATCAAATATTGTATGATTTCTGAGTTCAAAGAAAAATTTAAGCATATATGTATCATTTTTGCTGCGTTTTATATGAAATTCATCGTATAAACACAACTTATAGGGCTTGGCTCGAAGTGAAAGCTTATATTATTTATTTTTATATACTTATTTATTATACTTACCTTTAGGAAAGGAAAGTGAAAATGTATTAATTGTGAAGTTCCACAACTCAATAGACTCTCGCACATTCCGCGGAATCGGTGAACCGACCATCTTAGGAATAGCTATCGCCTGCCTACCCTGCTATACTGCGGGGTACAGTTTGATGTCATAAATTAAAATTTTAATAAACCTAATATAATTTTTACTTGTTTCAAAGCTATTTTATATCTAGTACAAGTGGTAAAACCATGAATTTGTCTAGAAATGATTGAAAGTTTGCAACTTAACGTTAAACGATCCCTTACAAGTTTAATAATAAAGTTAAGAGGTCCGGGGGGGCTATGTTTCATAATGACCGTATCAATTCAACCTCTACACAGATGGTGCCAATTGCTATATTCGTAGTTCTTAATGATAAGTAATGTGGATCAATTGGGACGTGCCAAACTGCTTACGATGAGTGTAGGTTTTAATCCTACCCAAAATTTAGGTCAGATAGTCTCTGTTATAGTTCAGTGTAGTGTAGAGTAGACAAGGATAACAGAGTGCCAGAACACTTCCACTTCTACTTTTCTCAGCTGACTTGAAAACATTATCCCTTATTATATATGGCTTAACAGCAATATGTCGCCTTTCAACTGAATATAAAAGTTAACACAAATACTTAACTAATAATGAAACAAACTGATAACCACAGTTCAAGATATCCAATAAACACATACAAACTGGAAAAGGTGCACATTGTACAAGTAAAGACAGGTAAACACAAAATAGTATAGTATTTGCGAACTGTTAGACGCTTACGGCGTTTACCCCCAATTACATAGAGGGTTAGAGCGTGGTGAGCCCTCGGAGGGTAAATTGTTTTCCTGCCTGAAGGCTTTGCCCCATATTATCTGTTTTTCCATTCCATTTGCAATGTTGGCGCAATTGGGCTTAAAGAGATTAAACTTTTTTCGCTTTTAACGCTTTTATTAATAGATTACTACAAGTTGATATGAGATGCCGTCGCGTCGCAAGCGAGTGGTTGTAACGTGAAGGTATTGAGTTCGATTCCCACTTAATTAATATTTGCTTTGCTTTGGTGCGATGGTAACAAGCGCGGCGTTGAGTTCTGATACTCAATCAATCTGGCGAAAAGTGGGTAATGGATTATGTTTCTGCTTTATGTGGGTAATTTTGATTTCCTTGTACAAAACGAAAAATATATTATTACTATACGTTTATATGAATACAAGTGAACTAATCGACACGCTGCACTCATAATTGTATTTATGTCAAATAAAATAAAATATATATTGCATATATTGCAATAAATTAAGGATTCACAATGGTATATTACTGACGACTGTATACCGTAATTATGGTGTTTTTTTATTAATGAAAAATATCTAAATATTTTGTTGTTTATTATTTGTGTAATTCAACTTCGTTTTTGGGTTGAACTTATTCATATATATATTATTATGTAAATAGTAGTTACTTTTTTTTAGTTTATGCTATATCCCGCACTTAGCAGGTTAGACAAAGAGAAACTGGGGACCTATTGTTAAGACACTCTGTTTCCATTGTTTTTGACGCTTTCGATGTTGAGTGTCAGAATTCGCGCTTTGCCTCGTTACTAGAGTGAGAAAATGAAAATATTAAATGTGGTTTATGGGTCCTATATTTGTCTGTCGGTAAGTCAAGTTATCTATTTCAACATATATGTATGTAAGAAATTTCATATAGAATGTTATGCGTCTAGAGTCTAGACGCATCGTCTCGACAGAGAACACAAAGTTTTTGTGATTTAACTACATGATATACACAAATGTCTCAATAGATATGCTTATATAGAACAGTTAAAAATAATGTTAACCTTATATTTCAAAGTCGTTATGATACATTGAGACTGTGTGTAAATGGACGCTTGTAAGTGCTGTATTTAGTGCTTTAAGTTATCTTCCACCACTCACACGCCACCCCCACATTGTCGCCTCTTGACGCTAGATGTGGGAAAAGCCTGATTTAATTTCTAGAATAGATTTTATTTCATGTAAGTTACTGAGATTCAAATATCATTGAATATAACACATTCAAATTTTGCAATATACTGTATTGAAATATTTGTATTTGCTTAATATTAAATATACGATACAATCTATGTAAATATTTTGAACAAATATGAAATTTTCAAAAAATACACTACATATCTGGCGGTTAGTGCCACTCATTCATTCAGTGCTTTCAATACTAATCGATGTTTAATGTGAAAGCCTGCATGTTATGTACCAAATTGAAGTAATAATTTTGCAAGTTTAAAATTTTAATAAATATAGAAATAAAGTTTAATAAGTAGATTTATATATGTATAATATCATCATTGTCAAATTAGGAACTTGATTTCATTACATATGTGATAGATACAATATTATAATATTAATAGGAATAAGAGCGACAAATAGACTTTTGATGTCGTTTCTTAGAATTTTCGGGTGTATTGTGTTAGAATTTATATTATTTACAGATAATATTATAGACATTATGAACGTATAATTGGCAATACTTGTAGATTTAGTCTGTCATGTTGGTATATAACTACTCCCACCTCTATTGGCGCCACTTCTTATGAAGTGTTCGATTTGTAAAGGCAGTCTAGTCTGAGACGCAGCAGCGAACGCTCAAATAAAACACTGTATTATAATTATATTTTTATTCTGCGCTCCTTTATAATTGTGAACTGAAATCAATTAAAATATAAAATATTAAAAATTGAATTTTCAGAGCAACGTGTATTTTATTTGTCGTAGTAAAAGTAAAACAGAACATCGTCGTCCCTTACATACATATATAAAATGTATTACTATTTAACACTTGATGGTTGGATGGTTTCTTAGTCTTCTCTTATAGAGCGATTACACTGGAAAAAATAATATTATAATGTGTTTTTAAGTAGAATATATATAAATAGTACCTAATTACAAAATTATTCCGTTTATACATATTTTATAATTTATTACTTTTTTATTTTTAAGCTTAGCCGAATAAATACATAAATAAGTTCAAATTATTAACATTTTCAAAAATATAAATCGAACCAGCAACCATTAGCTAATAATACCTATAATATTTTATACTTATTATATTATAAGCATTACACTTTCAAAAAGTACAGTATTAAGTTTTAAATGAAAATAAGAAAAGGTTAAAAGATAAACAGGAAGTGATTAATGTAGACTCTTAATTCAAACAAATGATTAAGCAACGTAGCATATTTTCCACCCTTTCTCAAAATGCCTCGCTATTCTTAATGTTATTCTTTTGAGTAAAAATATGCTATTAATTTAAGTGATGAGTAAAGAACAGGGCTTTGTAATTGCCATAAATGTGGTGGTGGGGTTTTAAGAAAATTTAGAAAGGATGCAGGATAGGATCCCTTAAGCAAAACACAATTATAGCTTGAGACCATCGTGGCTCAGTGGGAAAGCTGACTGTAAATGGGACGTTTGTGGGATCAATTCCTACTCTAGTAAATGATTATTTAACTTCCGCCACCTCAGCATTTATGATATACATAGGAAGCCAAAGTCAGGCTCTGGTCTGTCTCTCTAAATGTCCCATAACGTGGAAATATGAATGCAAACAAAGTAACTCAACGTTAGTAGGTTCCCGGCCTGCGTGTGTATAACCGAAAGGTCTACCCTCTTTGTGGAATACTGCGTGCAGCTAAAAAACAGTTTTGAGTGGATAGATACGTGTTGATACTTTCATTGCTGGAATATTACAAAGCATCGAGTGTCTTACCACTCTTTCCCTACTCTATCAAATGCATGTCAATATCACTAATTGTAAATGAAAAGTTATTTTTTTACGCTTAAGTAGTAAGTAAATGCTTCAAGCAAAATCCAATTAGTTAACGGAAACCGTATATTTTTTCAGAATGAAAAGTAGGCATTACCTTGCTCTACATTACTGTGCCATTTTATTTTATTTATTATTTTTGCTTTTGGTTAATCAGTGATCACATAATCGAGGCAAGTCGTGACACAGGGACATGTATGTGAACACGACCGCGCCGAATTCTGGAGTCTTTGCGTGTTGAGTGGCAGAGCTCAACGCTCCGCTTTGCCCCGACACCAGAGCGAAGAAATGGAAATATAAACTTAAGTAAATATTTCAATTCATCCACTGGGGATAGAACCCACAGCTGTCGCGTTACAGTCTCATCCTTGTGCCCTTGCGCCACGACGGCTTTCATTTTAAAGTAATTAAGTAAGTAGCTAGTACATCAGAAACAATTATAAAAAGTCTAAAATCTATTTAAATACCATGACATAGTCTCACCATTCTATTTCAAGGTGGAATTTGAACTTTTAACTATCTATGAACCATAACGTTTCGCTATTAAATATGACATTCCTTTAGAAGTATACTATTATAATGGCTCTAAAAATAAGAGTGATGTTTACAATGCGTCCCGTTTCCGAACAGTCAACGCACACGTTCAGTAACGTTGGACGCATTAAGCCCAGTCGCTCGTATGACCGAACAAATCGATTAGAGTGTTACGGAACGCACGTTCGAATTTTAAAATATTGACATTTTGACTTATTTTGAGCGGGAATTATTTATCTTTTTCGTTGATTTTCGGTTTTTAATGTTGGCACTAAGATGGAGTTTAGAGGACTTTTTATTTGTTTATTGCTAATAGTTTTTTTGTCTGGTGAGTTTTTTATATATTAATTATTTGGTTAGTTATTATTATTATTATTTATTATTTTAAATTACAATTTATTATTAAAAATAATATAATATACTACGTTTGCTTTTACTATTTTAGAAGTTCCAAGATTATCTGTTTTCTTCTTAAAACTTTTATTTGTGCTTTGTATTTTCACGAGTTTAAAACTATGATCGTTAATCTAGGATCGTTATGAGATGATTCATTATCTGTGTCATTAACATAAAAATAACTTTAAAAATATTTATATACATATATTACCATATTATGTTAAATTACAAGGAATAAATAAAAAAAACTTTAAATGTACCAGGTATTTAAATGAACAACTATTCATATGTTACAATTATACCTAACTAGAATTTCCTGATATGAAGCCATAATATTTCTATTACGGAACATGTAATAAAATAGCGAAATAACTCAACATAATGAGTGCATGTGAAATTGCTATTTCTAGAATTCTTCTGCGCACAAATACGTACGTGACATGTTATAAATGCAAATACGAGATGTTCAATAATATATTGAAGTACTATTAATTTCTTACTGGAAACTAAAGCCATCGTGGCACAGTGGGTCAGTATCGTACTGTTAATACTGTGACTGTGGATTTGATCTCCAATTGATTAAATGAATTAAAAAAAAAGATTGAAGCTAAAAAAGTATTATTATAACTCTCGTTAGAAAACAGTCGCTGAGATATTCCTATATAAGAAATCTGACGCAAAATATAATTTTACATGTACCTTTATGAGAAAATCTTGTCATACTGTCATCTTATAGAAATATTACGGCAACCTCAAGTCGAATAGACAAAGAGAATCTATAGTCAAGGCCGCATCACGCTCATTCTTATGCCCGCTTTATATTTATTTACCCGTAGCTGCTAACTATAAGTTACGTCAGGAGTTATAAAATAAAGTCCTTAGTTGGATATGGCGGTTACATAGTACCTTTAATTCAACTTTTATTCTTTATTTTTCTATATTAAAACGATTATGATATAAAAAAAATAAGAAAAAATATAAATTAAGTAAAAGTATTTCTATCGTTGTGCGTACAAAAGATAATAATCGAGTGTACTTACTATATGTACATTCGTTAACTAACGTCAGTATGGTTTCATTTAATACATTAATTAAATAAGGGAATAAAATAAAATATACTTATTGAAAATGTAAAAACTATTAACTCTATAGTGAAAAAATATCACAACTCTCTATTTAATTTGGCTATAAATATTGCGTTTACGAAAGGTACAGAAAAAAAGTTCTGAGAAATAGTTCCTCTTGTATCAGCCAAAAACTATACTTGTTAATTTATAATTTCTTGTTAATATATCATTTAGGAACCGGAAATTTGCAAAAATAAGAGTTTAGAGAAAAATAAGAATTATAACGTAAAAATTTCGACGTTCACTTGATAAGAACGTATGGCTTAGCAATCAGAGCTTGTGGACGTATTCCAAGAGGCGCGGGTTCGAATCCCGCTACGATCAAATTATTTTATACATTTTTTAAATAAGTATATGAACACAATTTACTTCCGCTAGTACTAGGTAATTATAAAGTTTCCTATATAATACAATTTAATATTTAAAACACTAGTCTATTACACATGTAACATTAAAAAGAGTAATACAACACGTCCAACAATTTGATGCGTTCGGTCACCAGCTAGTTGAGCTCGTTAAGCGAAGCGGGTACCAATTCCTAAAATTATAAGCGGTATTGGTGTCACGGTGGTGGAGTTAAAGTACTTTGCTTGGATATTTCGCTTAATGGATGATGTCTTTGTGTAAAGACCGACCAAAGACTTTTATTCTTGGAAAGGTTGATAGTAGAATTTTTTAAGCTTCGCAACAAAATATATATCTTATATAATATGTATTTACATAAAGTGATGAAAATACAATTTACGCTTACATTGGGTAGCTTAAAATGCTTAAAAATATTGTTTAGAACATATGAAATGATAATACTATAACAATTACAGATTTCTTTACAATGCTCTACTCAATAAATTCACAATGAAAATAAAATAATTCAGAATGTATCGCATATGTAACCGCGTTTGTTAGAGCAAACCTAAAGCAGTGAAAATTTGCACTGACATGGAAATTTCCACCTCGCTGTCTAATTAAGAAGATCAAAACCGTTTGGAATATATAACAGGGATATAAATAAGTTATATATAATTAACAATTTCCTAAAATAAAATTTGTAACAAATAATATTAGTACAATTATACTATTTAAGTTATCATATGTCTATTTAAATAATCAAGCGTTTGTGTGACGGTTACACCACGGGACACCACGGTTGTGGGTTTGATTCCCACATGGATGAATAAATTATTATCTATTAATATTTTTATTTCTTCCCTCTGGTAGCAAGGGGAAAAGCCGTCACTTTCGTCGCTTTGAAATTCGCTGGAAAATGGGGAGCGGACTGTCGTAACACCCTCTGCTTACCCTGCAAAATGCAGACTACAGCGTGAAGCTGTATTATTAAGTATGTACTTTATGTATTATATAAACAAAGGTTTATATATAAAGTACAATAATAATTAATAATAATCAATAATAATCTATAAAGTACAATAATAAAAAAGAGCTGATCACATAGAGTGCGGCGTTGAGTTACGATATGAAATCGTGAATACAATATATATTTAATGGAAAACTAAGTATAAGATTGCTTTGTGGAAAACAAAGTTCTCCCTACCTACCCTCTTTATTACAATGCAGTAGATGCGTATGCAAATATAATTCGCAAAAGTATACTGGAGAAGGAAAGTTTATGTAAAATCTTCAGTGCATTACAAATGAATAGAACAAACTATGTAAACAATTTTAAGAAAGTTGAGTTTAAAAGATACGTTTACAGTTCCGTTTTGCTATCCTCACTTTGAGAAATTTAAACAAAAAAACAAAGTTGATGTAAAATAAGTATCTATAGGTAGAAAGTAATAGTTTTTATTCAAATACAAAAGAACTTCACGTTATATCCCGCACATAGCAAGGTAGGTAAACGGAACCTTCATTCCTAGACACTCTGTTCTCTATTTTTCGATGAATTCTGGGGACAGGGAGGCTCTGGAGGATGGGAAGGTGCTTAAATAAACTTAGCAGTTTACGTGTTGAGTGGCAGAATTCAATGCCACGCTTTACCTTGTTAGCAGAACAAAGAAAGAAAAATAGTCAATATTAAATTTTAATGGGAATTGAACCCACATCTCATCACGTGTACAGTCGTGGCGCAGGGGCATCCTTACGCCAAGACTGGTCTCGTCCATCTTTAATTTTCTAAAATATACAAATATAAATACACAAAGAGCATATCAAGGCAATACAACGTATCCTCAACGGCCGTGAACACTACGTAATTGGAGATCAATCCTAGGTATTATCGTATCGCTTGACCGCTCTCCTCTTCCGTATATCATTATAATTTAATGATTGTATCAATACATTTTAATTAAACTTGGTAAACCTTGCCAAATATTGTTCTTAAATCCATCAAGAGTCTATTTACGGGACCATTAGATATAAGACGATGCTTCTAACCTCATTTAACTCGGGAAACTAATTACTTGGTAGTTAGTTAAAATATATTTATATATTACGTTGACGATAAGGTGAAATAACCTATAAATTTTATAAGAATATGAAATATTACTAAATATTTCATATTCTTAACTGCGCATAACATAAGAATTAACTGCGCATAATATGTTAATTCATAATATTATGCATATATCTGAGGTCGTCGTCGTTCAGGGCCACAAACAATTGACTGTAAACGCACGGCGTTGAGTTCCGCCACTCAACACGCAATGCCTCGAAAAATTGGCGAAAATTGGCGAACGGAGTGTCTTAACACTGGGTTCCTTCTGCCTACCTCGCTATATACGGGATATCTCCCTAAAGATATAGTATTTTATAAGTAGCTTGCAAAATTTTTTTAGATTCAATAGAATTGATATTAAAGTTTTAATAAAAGTCGGTCTAAGGAGCGCCACCATCGCAATTTCCTTTTTCGTCACCATCTATATTTGGTAAGGACCTATAAGCCTTTATCGGGAACAATTGGTTATTCTATTTGTGTTAAACGTTCGTTTAATATACGTCAATCTCAATAAATTTTATTAATGTATATAAAACACAATGCAATGTAAATTCTTTAAACTATATAGTACAGTATATATAAGTTATGAAGATAAATTTATTATTGTGTATAGATAACCATTAATTTTTAGTATTCATTGTTATAATATCGCCAATGTTGTGAAATATAGAATTATACAGTTTATAATTACCACTTAATGGATCCAAATAATTATCTTTTAATTTCAGCTTACAATGTCCGTTTATGTTTTATTATGAAATAATTATATTACGAAATATCTACTAAATTACTACCAACATACCTGATAGAAAACACATCCGGTAATGTAATGTCTAATATATATTTCCTATCGTCAAACCAAACTCGATAATTCATCAGGAACCCCTGTTCCGTGGCAATGGATATTCTAGTGAGGCCACAATTCGGCTTGCCATCATATATGGAAATATGGATATTTCATATTTCATGTAATTAATTAGTGCGTTTTATACAAGCAAACAATGCTGGCTGCTGGCTGTTCCTGTTTCGTTCAGATGGACGCTGATTGGACTGACACGGACAATGTCAAATATCTAAATTCTAAAGAGTGATTATTATTGTGTGGCGCGGAGGCCGCTCACATACTCTACATATTTTTATATTTTTTTTTATAGTAGCTGAACTAGTAATTAAGAATAAAAAATTCTTTTAAAATTTAGCTTGCTAAATAGAAATTCCATAAAAAACATATATTATTGATGTAATTTATGGGTAATATAGGTTTTTTGATTTCTTTTACTTAATCTCACTTGGACTTATTACACTTTAAATAAAATAAATATAAATTAATTTATTTCTTTTCTTTTGTATCAAAGAAAAAAAACATTAATAATCAATTTTGGCATAAGAATTGCCAAAAGAGTTTTTGTTTTTATTTGTGTAAGTAAATTAATGAAAAGCAATTTTCGCTTGCATTATTGTATGTCCATAACATATCTAATTACATTAAGCTATTGATACTTTACGGTCTAATTCGGTTTGTCAAGAATGACTTAGTCCATAGTGTATTAATTAAAATATGGACTAAATCGCAGGGGCACAATAACGTGATTGTAACGTGACGGTAGTGGGTTCGTCACTCGGGGAAATTAATTATTATTTATTAATATTTTTTATTTCTTCTTTCTGGAATTGACGCAAAAATATATAAAATTAAATACTAATTAAAATGATGTACAGTACATATTTCACTTCGGATTCGATAGTTATATCAAAATAAACGTAAATTATTGTAAAATATCACATAGGGTTCTCTACCCTCTAGCTCTACCTACCTTATTAATCTCCTCACAAGGGAAAAATAACATTATATAGAATATTTTCTGCTTTGCACTAACAAGATGATTGTTAGGGGTCGAGAAAAAATAGAAATAAACGAAATTATTTTATATATTATATTTCATTTCGTGTGGGATTGGGCGGAGATTGTTCTATTGTGAATCTATAGACAAATACTTTGAATATTTAAAGTATAATAAATGAAATCTAAATATCATAATTTTATATTTACGTAAAATAATATGTATAACTAGAACTATACTCCTTGCTCGTTAGATATGCAACCTTTAGATTATATTGAGTCAAAAAGGAATGTCATAAATATAAAAATTGCTGTTTTGCAATCAGCATTAAGACCTTTGTAGTAACAATCCTTCATGAATGTGTCCTTGCATGCTAATAGACTAGATGTTTACTTTGGAATTAATTTATTTTAATAAACACTATGCGCTGTAGGTTTGTTCCGTAATATAATCCAAGCTCTCCCATAAAAATAAAAAAAAAAAAAAAAAAAAAAAGCGATTTTTTTTCAGCTTCACACTGTGTTCCGTACATAGCAGGATAGGCAGAGAGAAGTCTAGTGGTGACACATTCCATTTCCCTTTATCACCAAATATTTGAGGTATTGTTTAAGCAAAAGCATTTTTTAGTTATTTCGGCTTTGATTTTGACTGAAAATCGCTCGTCCACCGAATGCTCTATACAAAAATTGGAAGTTATTAGCTTTTTCCTGATTTTTATCTATATAAGGCTATTATTTTTCACAAGTATATAGGTTTCATATTTTTTATAACTCTTTTTTATGTACCTGTAGGTACTAGCTGTCAAATTTCATAATTCTAGCTCAAGCAATCAACAAACTTAAATGATCATCAAATTATTCACTTAAACATGACTGTAAGAATGATGTGAGCGTGATATCACTGGCATGTTTGTGTCAATCCCATACTAAGGTGTTTGGTTACATACCATTTACTCAATAGTGCGAGTGAGTCAAGCAAGCAAGTTAATGTCGACTGCGTCTTGAATCCCAGACGGTCTCCAAAACTATTTATTATATAATTGTTGTATTTTTTTAATAAAAAATTTCAGTCTTATAGGCTGAAAATTGTTTATAAATAAAATTTATATATAATATTTACACTTCCATTACTCATTTTTTACCGAATTCTGGAGACATTGCATGTTGAGTGGAATTCACACACTCGATTCGAAAATCAAACCTAGAATCGTCACGCTTACAGTCAAACACTGCGTCGTTGTGCCACGGCGGGTTCTTCTATTAAATTTAATTATGTATTTAATTATGTTTAAGTATAATCTAAGATAATTAAAATGATTTCTACAGTGCCTACTTAAAAATACAATGTTATGTAACATTAGGTATATTTATATTTTTTTCATATAAAACAACGACAAAAGCTAGAGAGGAAGAAGTTTTTGAAACGTATTAAAATTTCATGCTAGCTAGCACTGCGAAGATTTATTACGCTATCATAAAGTTATAATAGATTTTATAATAACTATAAGGACAGAGCTGTATATGAAAACGAAACAAAACATTTGTTTATATTTTGGGCAGACTCGAACGGATTTAATACTACCCCCGGCATTTAAAACCGGCGTGAAGTAGTGGCCCTTGCCACTGCGTTTCGCATTAGGTAATGCCGGGCCCCGGTGCCCTTCATCTCCACCTTACAGGCTGGCAACGCACCTGTGGCTCCTCTCGTGTTGCATGGGGTCGTGGGTGGCGGTGATCACTTACCATCAGGTGACCCGAACGCTCGTTTGCCTTGTCCTCTAACATAAAAAAAAAATCTACAGTTCCAAAAAGCGGTTGTACCGCGATTTCTAGAATAATTAAAATAATTTCTTATTACTTATGTAGGCGTTCAATGAACCAGAATTACATAAATCATGTAGGCATTCATAGAGGGAGTACCCGGGTGTTTGACGTAAATATTCGTCCAAGTGAGACTTCTCATATTACGTACTTTATTTTGACGTGATAACAGAATCGATGATGGCAGTTAGCACGCGCACGAAAAAGCATGACAGCATACATTCGAATTGGGATTGAACCCATAACCATCGCGTTACAGTTTGTGCGGCTGCGCCAGGAATGGCCTCAAAGATTAAGATATATTATTAGCTAAAACAAAAGACCTTGTATAATTCCATGATACTCACGTAAGAATACTAGAAGTGTACTTCAGATAACTTATTCGCTTCCTGCCCTTTTATAGTCAGTGTGCCTTAATTACAACCATCATGCACACTGCACGTGCCTTCTGCATCTCATTGGAATAAGCATAATAATTTTAATTTTGCATTTATTAAACAACAAATAAAATATATTATATGACTTCGAGTGTATTTTTAGTTTTTTTTTTCAGCTTCACGCTGTATCCCGTAAGGTAGGCATGTTCTAACTAGGTAGCCACTAATTGAGTGGCGGAACTCAGCCCGCTTTGCCCCGACACCAGAGCAAAGAAAATATTAAATGTTTTATTTCCTCGAGTGGGAATCGAACCCACAACCAGTCGCGTTTACAGTCACACGCTAGTCGTGTCCGCTCCTGCACCACAACTGGCCTCTCTTTAGTGCGATACATAAAATTAAAATTATTAATTCACTGCACATTACACTGTAATAAAACAGCTGACCTACTTACTTATATATTGTTTAGAACATGAACATTAATGGCCATTATTGTAATAAAATGTGTGGCGTATGGGCGAGAACAGCTGCTCCACAATTTGGTGAAATTATTTTAGCATGAGTATTACTGAACTTCATATGATTTTGTGTAATACTGGTGAAGATTTGTAGGTTTACTTGCGTTAAGTACTTTAGACGCTTTTGTGCTTTATTTTACAAGTGCTAGCTAGATATTGTGAATTGCAGAGTAAAAAGGAACTGACTAATTAAATAAACCTATATTGACTATTAGAGTTGGGTTTTTTTTGAACGTTGAAATAATCCGATATTTTTCGTGAAGCTTAATAAAATCAGCTTCACGCTGTATCCCGCTCACTGCAGCAGCATAAGGGCATGGCAGACCTATGGAACCTAGTGTTAAGACACTCCGTTCCCCGTTTTCCACCAAAGAGGAATTGTGTGTTGAGTGGTTGAACTCAACGCAGCACTTTACGTCGACACCAGAGCGAAGACATGAAACAGATATTTTATATCATTGAGGAATCGAACCCACAACCAGTCGCGTTAACAGTCCCACACTTATGCCCCTGCGACACGACTGGCCCAAAAAGAAATTTTGATATATATACTTCGTAGTCTTTAGATATCACAATTTCAACTCTATTCATAATGTGACCTAAAACTGTGCCTATTTCAACACAATATTTGGCACTCGTTGAAAGATATTAATACGTTATATGAGACGAAAATCTTTACATCGTCTCTTGTTTACGAACATCAAAGATTAAAGCTCTCATCTAACAAGACGTAGTTTTAAGTAGATATATTAAACATACCTTATTCTTCAATTTTACCTGGTTTTAATGGTTTAGTATAAATGATGTAAGCATGTTAAGTGGCAGAGCTTAACGCCGCGCATTGTTTTGCTATAGTAGAAGAAAGAAGATCAAATTCAAAACATTTACTCCATCCTCTACTCTCCACCCAAACAGACATTCATTCTCGAAGTGAAATTTGAATACAAACCACCAACCAAAAATTTTATATTTAACTCTTGTACCTCTATATATGAAATGTTAACAAAGAAAAGAGAAATAGAACATAGTAACAAAATAGAACAGAGAGAATTCTTACGGAGTTCATTGTAATTAGTTTAAAGCGAGAGGGACTATCATATAAAAGCTTACCGCATATTCTATTTTCGCTTCTTTAGTTATTTAGGTTGTCTAGATTGAATTTAGAATACCATAAAACGTGCGTCTTGCAGTAGAGTGCAGTATTAATATTTATATTTATTCTTATAAAAATTCTCTCATAAAAATTCTTCCTTCTAAAAGTATGGAAATGTATAACCATAACATAATTTTTATGTCTAAACTATATAAAAAAGGCAAAGCCTTCATCGAGTTTGTATACGACAACACCCTGCAAATGAATAGAGATAGCTGTATAGAGTTAACCTATTGTCTCGACACTCCGTTTTCAACTCTCTGTTCGAACTCGAGACATAATATAATTTTCCGTAGCGATGATCAAGCTCAACCATTGTGTTTACAGTCAGATGATGCCCCACTGCACCACGACAAACCAAATAAAATTTTCAAATAGAAACCGGAACATATTAAATAACAGATTACGCTATCAATCTTGCCCGCTAAGTAACCGGATAAATTACTTAGTCGACGTCTCGAACACCATTCGGTGCGGGACTCGTATTGTGAGTCCCAACTTTTACCTAACTTAAATAAGATTTCCGGAAACTCTACTCAATCTTCGACATTTGATATTAGCGGTGATATAATTTCTATATGAAATTCTTCCATTTACTTCCATTTTCCCATAAAATGTATACAAAAAATATAAGAAAATTTTTCATTTTAAAAAGATAATATTATTAAAATTTATTAAAAGATAAAATTTATTAAAAGATAAAATTTATTAAAAGATAAAATTTATTAAAATTATTAAAAGATGATATTTTTTTTTATGCTAAATATGAAATGTACAAATATTTGACACAAATCTACTACTGCTCCTTCCTTCTAAAAAAATTTTATGACCACAGCTTTGTACTCAATCATAAAAATAAATAAAAAATAAATATTTTGAAACAAAATCATTAACCACGAGTTGATATCGAATCCGCAACCATCACCAACAATCAAACACTAGTGCTATATACAACGTAAAATATTTTATTTTAAAAAAATATTAACAAATTTTATATTATGATATTTCTATACGTTTATTCTATATTCTAAGTACCAAAGAACGAAATAATATGTACAGGGACACCACGGTAATGGACCTAAATGATGGATGGGTGTGCGTGGGTGATAATAATATATATTTTTTTCTTCCAGTCAGTCACGCGTGTTTTACAAGCAATCAAGTAGAGTCTATTAACGTTAAAACAGGAAGCACGTTCTATCAGGGATGTAAATGTGAGCATCCTGGTCAAAATGGCGTATTTCTTAAGTGGCTCAATCCACATAATGAAGAAATAAAACAAGTGGGGTATGTGACTGTTTATATGTATTGTGGAACTTAATAATAGTTTTATAGGATTTTCTAATTAGATTTATTTTCTAGGTTAGAATTATTTGGTTTTTTTCCTATCATAACATATATGTTTAATTCTTGTATATTTCGATGGTTAAAAGTACATAAATAAATTTAACAGTAATATAATTACTACCACCTTAATATATTATATTACTTTTGTAATAATTATTAAATTTACTATAAAAAATTTTATTCCTAAAGTAAATGACTGTTTTCACAAGACCAGGTACAGAATTGAACGTTTATTCGGAATGGTCAGATTCAAAAACAAACAGTTTGTACATATCGAATGTGGTCAAATCTATATCAGGAGCTTACAAGTGCGTGACGTTCCGTGATGGCTTGCTGCATACGTGGACGTATAATGTGGAAGCCTATGGTATGTATAAAATAGAGTATATTAACAATATAATTATTTTTATCTTCTTTTCAGCTTTACACGGTAAACAGAGAGAATCTCGTGTTAAGACACTCCGTTTCTCACTTTCTGACGAATTTTTGAGGCGGCCTCATTGTATTTGTAGTACTACTACTTTTATGAATATATCAATAGTTTCTTCTTTAATTTTTTCAAAAACTGTGATCAAATAATCGATCCCTGAGCGGGAATGGAACCTGCAGCTAACGGCGTACATTTAGATACTGGCAAACATTGTTCTATTTCTAAATAGATTAAATTGAGTAAAGGTACATTTAGTTCTCTCTTTAAAGATGTAATTTTAATGAACATTTTACGGTTTTCTTGTATCAATTATTATATTGATATTTTTAATTATAAGACAATTAACACACAATTTTGTAAAAAACATGTAAATAGCATTCATTTTAATCTCAAAATTACAGTAAAATATTAATATTGATATTAAAGGAGGTATAATTATAACGAAGCTATCTTTAAAATATTCAAACAGCCATTATCTTAATTAAAAGACTCGTATTACATTCTCGTATACGTTTCAAATTAAACGGTAGGTGGAGCTTACTTTATTAAAACGTTTAATTGTTTCAACTCGTATTTATTTACAAATTGTAGACACGTATGTTACGGTTACACAGTTTATTCATTTTATAGACGGAGATCCCAAGGCTTCAATAGGTCTCAAAAATTTCAGTTTTACTAAAATGACGTAAGTCTGGCGGCTCTGGGATCTTGGGCTTATTAGCTTGCTATACTAAAATTTGCCAAAGTATAAATAAACTTTAAAAAAATTAATTGCTTTAAATTAATGAATTAAAGAGAAATTAAATATTTAATATTCTCAGTCGAGGCAGGACGCCACATAGGAGTTTCAGCAAAACTTCTCTCTAAGTTCACCTCTAAATCCCTCATCTATACAAGTTAAATTTTCTAATTCTAGACGTAACGTCATTATGTATTGTCACTTAGTAATGCGTATTTAAACGAAAATATTTATATAATTAAAATATTTGTCATTATTATTTTAAATCTTAAAATATTTGTTATATGTCTATCTCGTGCTGATGTATATATAAAGAAAAATAGAAAGAATGGATTATAATCAATAATTTAAGAATATGAAAAATGTTACATTTATAAGTAATAATATAATTCCACTAATAAAATATTAGGTGATTGAAATTACTAGATCCACCATACTTCATAAATACAGAAGATGTGCAGTATGCGATAAATGGCAAAGATTCTCTAATAAAATGCGAGGCACGAGGCGACTCAGATCTGTCGATACGGTGGCACAAAGGAGGAGATGAATACGTCGAGGTGAGTACCGGTGACTTGTATATTACTAGCCGACCCGGCCGAATATTTATTAACTTTGCTTATGAAAGTAATTTCAGTTTAGAGCATGAATCCTAATAAACCATGAAAGACGTGTTCAATTAAATATATATAATGTTATGTTATATAATGTAATGTTATGATTTTATATAATGTTATGTAATACCCATAATTATATTTTAAAAAGAGCAACTATCGAGTTTCTTGTCGGTTCTTCTCGGTAGAAGACGGCACGCTGAACCGACCTTAATTCAAAATTTTGACGATTCAAAAGAGCTTGTTAAATGCCTACTTGAATAAAGAAATTTTTGATTTGATTTGATTTGATATATGTGAATCTGAATCTCAAATTTTATAAAAATGTATTTAATTATTTTTCCTTACATACTGTCAACCCCTTTTTCATCCCTTCAGGGTAAAAATTTACAAAATCACTTCTTAGTGGTACATTACAAAAATAAACATCTGTTCGACGCACAGAGTACCTTTACGGGTATCCTGTGTATACATGGATAGACACGGACGACATAGCTTCGTTATTTAAATATGCTTTTATTTTTTTCCTTTAAACTGAACTTGTGCGTAATCTTTAATGCATAAATCGCCTTAAAGTTATAATCTCTGCCTATGCCAAAAGCATACCACCAAAATCATCGTGACATAAATTACAATGAATTGTAGAGTTCAGTATAGTAATTTAATATAATAATATTTATACATTAATTTGTATAATTATATTTACATTAATTTTAATTTTTTTTTTTAGATAAATGACGACGAAAAATACAAAATAACACCGGAAGGACTAATCATCACAGCCGCTACCGAACACGATACAGGTGTTTACAAATGTATTGCGTTTGAACTGGCCACAGTAGAGGCGATAGACAAAGATATAACTGTTGAGGTGATTTTTTAAATATATTTTAATTTATATTTCATTTCGCCATTGTATAATATTATCTCTTTTTATCGTACATTCTCTTTTGTGTGTTCTTCTTTCATCGTGACATTGGCGAAGTGATTTACATTTATATTTGAGACTATCTGAGATTCTTGGCCATATTAATTAAATAATTGTTTCAAACTTCAATATGCATTTTTTAAATTCATTTCTATCTTTATGGACTACTAATCGTTATTAATAAATTATATATGAAAT
The DNA here is from genome assembly GCA_037355905.1 of Heliconius aoede. NCBI lineage: Eukaryota > Metazoa > Arthropoda > Insecta > Lepidoptera > Nymphalidae > Heliconius > Heliconius aoede. The sequence continues at coordinate 218,644 of JBAIZZ010000270.1, forward strand.
ATTAAATATTTAAATATTCTATCTTAACTATGTTAATTAAAGATATCTGTCATATTTGTAAAAAAATAAATAAAGCCCATTGTTTTGCCGCCATAATAAACAGATAATACCAATCCTATTATTTGAGATCTCGTTTAGGAAACTTGAATTTTTCCCTTACCAAGAAGCTTTTCAGCACATCACCGCCCACCCCAGCCCTTCCCTCTCTTATATTTCTAACGACGTTTACATGAATATTTAAAAGATGCTCGAGCACTCATCAACATTTGACCTATTTTTATTTTCTGTTATTTACAAAAAAGTGAAAACTTATTATTTCAAAATAATATATAAAACCTACAGATTTTTTGAGTAAAAAAACAAACCTCTGTGGCTTATATTATAATTTTCTGTGTAAATTAAACAAATTCAATTCAAATCTTTATAATGTTTTATTACAAGAATAATAATAATGTAAAAATTATTACGATCAGATCAAATATCTTTTAGCGCATAATTATTGTAAATATTAAAAGAATAGTTGAATATTAAATTAAATTACATCAAAAAGTGTATAAATATTCATTTTAAATTGGATGCTGTCAACTTTAATTGTTGTGAATTTACTTTATTTGAGACGCTGGTACCGTCAAAGGTTAGATATAACATCGACATCACATTAATCAGCATTATCGTGTCATTCAACTGAGCCCTACATTAGATGAACAAGAAGTAGTTCTTCTTCATTTTGTAATATTTATTTATTTTATAAGAGCCAAATTATTATTCATTTGGATATATGAAGTAAAATACAAATTTCGTTTCGAAAATATTCTTAGATAATCTTTTTCCTTTTGCTATTTTCTTTTGAAAACATTATAATGGATATTATCGCTTTACAGAAAACGGATTAAGTAATATAAAAATTCAGAGTACATTTTATTTAAAGGATTTGAAACAATCGAAGTTACCTACAAAAGCCTATTCAAATCGTTGATACCATTCACAGAGTGATTCTATTGAAATTGCCCACGTATTGGTTTTATTAAAGAATTTACTATCGCAATCAAAGAATTTGTATTTATAACAGCAATTACTTTCTTTCATTATTATCTAACTTTACGTTGACTATCCTGTTGAGCCACTCTTTTCTCCTTCTTTATGCTATTACGGTCTCAATATTTAATATGTTTCTAACATAAAAATAATTTATGTAACTTTTTCTTTGTAGCTTTATGGATGTTCAAAATAATCATACAATCAGTATAGCAGAGTAGTAAAGTGTTGTTTTTCAGATTTTTTTTAGGAGTTTCTAATGTTTCTGTAATTATTTGGACTAGGTTATATCAGCACCTACAATAGTGGAGCTCGTAGCGACTCCAGACAAAGCTGTAGCTCTTGGCGGCGATTTGTCCATCGAGTGTCTGGTCGCTGGTGTTCCACATCCAGACTATGAATGGAGAAAGGTTCCTCCGGAAGTGAGTACGGAGTGTCATACTTATTTATATATTTTAAACGTGTTCTAATTGAGTATAATATGGTTGTATTACCGATATAATTATATATGTTAAGATATTTCGTTTTGTTTTCCGTTCAAGCCAATAGCTGATCATAAAACGAGAGGGTTGTAGAATAAATAAAAAATACAATATTTCTAAGATTTTTTTTAAATTAAATTAATTATCTTGTGTATAAGACAATTTTCAAAATTACAAGTTGTGGTCTTTATTAAAAAAAAATTATGCTCTCGCTCTGGAACATATAATACTATTTAAATGTCATTTATCATATTTGTGGTCAAAGTGGTAAAATTATTATATTATGGTTAAATAACAGTAACTCTAAAGATACTAAAACTGTAAATTTATAGGTAAAAATTATGTGACACTACTTAGTTACATTTGGGAAACGTCTTAAAAAAGAAAGGCAGTGGTCACAGGTTCAGGGCCTGTAAAATATTGTTATAAATATATCTTATTATATAAATTCTTTAAATTTTAGGACACTAAAAATATTAATGTGACATACTATCAAGATGGCAATCAATTAATTTTCGAAAATATTACCTATGAAAATCGTGGTACTTACGAATGTGTAGCGACTAACAACGCTGGGAGTTCCAATAAAACTATTGAAATTGAGGTAATTTATACATTTTTAACATGTTCATACAAATTATCTATAAAATAAATTACAGCCTAAAAAATACTCATACACTAATAATTATATTCAACATTTATTTATTTGTATATAAAACGAAACAAAATCCATTTCAAATAATATTTAACTGATATTTAGGTAATGCTTCCTCCAAAAATAATAGAATTCAATAACGTAACTGCTATCGAGGGCTCGACAGCGCAGATAGTTTGTAAGACGTCGGGGAATCCAATACCGCAAGTGAGTTTGGACTTTTTGGGCGAAGAATCTGATGATCAAAGGTATATAATGTTTTTTTAATTTTTTCAATTACACACTTATTTTTACAGCAAAGTACGTAGAGAGAACACAATGTTTAGACACTCCGTTCTCTACTCTACGTCGAATAGGAAGAGTCCCGTGACGGAGTGTTTTAACACTAGCTTTCTCCTACCTATTCCGCAATATGCTACATATTGTGAGGCAAAATAATTAATATTAATTTAAAATAATATTTCAGCATAGTATGGGATACAAAGAATACGAGCTCAACTGAAGTGGAATTCTACTTGAGTTTTCTTAGAGTCAACCGCACTCACGGCGGAGTTTACGTTTGTAACGCCTCTAATGAAGGTATTATTTGTTATAATTACGTTTTTTCATAGTATAGCATATCTTTATATGTTTATTTTAACTTTGGAATTTTTATAAATTTTTAAATTAAATATTTCATATTTAATTTTAAAAAATCCTTACAAAACACAAAAAAAATATTTAAAACAATAATTTAAATATATTTTAGCAAAGACTGTTTCGTCAGAAATGTATCTGACGGTGCAGTACGCGCCGTACTTCGACGTCACCTTCGAGAGAGTATGGATATGGAATCATAGAAATATCAACTTGAGTTGTGAACATCACGGACATCCGCCTGGTGTGGTGACATGGAATTATAGGTATTTTTAATTTTTATTTATGAAAAAATAGTACCTACATATATTTTTTTATATTTCCATTTCTTCGCTCTAGTGTCGCTCGCCTCCAGAATTTGGCGGCAACTGGTAAACTGTCTTAACACTAGATACACTGATTAACCCAGTTGTGAACGGTACCTAATTTTATTTAAATTTTTCACATAATATTCTATATACATACATATAAAATATTAATTTAAAATTAAGCTAAGAAAAAAAACGTTTTATTTTCTAGATTAACAGATAGGAAACTATCAACCGAAGAAGAAGTGGAAATAAATAAAATAATGTCGAATACGTTTCACAATGACCCGCTTGTTATCACAAATAAAACTATGTATGGAATATTTGAATGTTTAGTGAAAAATGAATTTGGTCAAGCGAATAAAACTATACTAGTGCAAGAAGGATTCACACCACCACCTATAAATACCGTAAGTTTTCCAATATATTCAATTTAAACCATAATTTATCACATTTTTTTTTGTTAATATCGAAATAAAAAAAAATCGTAAAATAATTTTTAACAAGAGAACGAATTCAGCCTTTGCCCGATGAATTGAGAATGCAATTCGACTGTAGCACAAACACATCTAATATTTTTATTATTATTACGAACAATGTTTGCAAATGTATTCTTCGACAAAGAAAATAAAAATAATAAAAAATACTAGTGCCACGCCCTTACCTAAGCGTTGTGGGAGTCGAACCCACAATCACTGAGCCACGGTGGCTCTAATTTACTAACACAACATAGAGAACACAATACAAACCTTATTATTTTATGATGTATATTTTAGGTATCAATATTAAGCATAACATCGAATTCCGTCATATTTTCAATATACGGTCCGTATGAGGTAAGGGGGCCTGACGTCATCGGCTACAAATCTGAATACGACGAATCCGTAAATTACAATATAACAGATATTCATATGAACAGGACTTGGTCCATAGATAGACCGTTTAAACTGGACCGGCTAAAGGCAAACACTAGTTATTATATTAGATTCGCTGCTATTAATATTGTGGGTGACGGAATGTGGAGTGAAATTTTTGATTTTGAGACACTTGAAAAGTAAGTATGTTTTTGTAACGTGTATCTGTTATCTATCTATCCATCCATCCATCCATCCATCCATCCACACACCCACCCATCCACTCATCCATCCATCCACCCATCCATCCATCCATCCATCCACACACCCACCCATCCACCCATCCATCCATCCACCCATCCACCCATCCACCCACCCATCCATCCATCCATCCATCCATCCATCCATCCATTGTGTAGGGAAAAAAAAATATTTTACATTTCACTTTAACATTTAAATAGGATTTAAATCAACAACTCAACTAATTGATTCCATTGAAAATACTCATTGATTTCTAAACTTAAAATCTCCAAATGTATTTTACATAAAATACGGATGTTTAATTTATATACTGCAAATGTCTAATACCGTTTTAGAGCTTACATCTTTAAAGCTTTCAGGTTCATGAAGCGAAAATTCGGGAGTTTGCTTTGCGTCCCATTTCATAGTCCCAATAGGTACGTGTAAATTCACGGGAGATACGAGAATTTATTTAAATGATTCACGCCGTTTTCCGCACTTACTTAGTAGGGTAGGTACGTGGAACCTGAAAACTTAGTGTTACGAAAGTCGGTTCCAAATGCCTCCTGCCTGGTGAGAATCAAACCCATAACCTGTCGCGTTTGCAGTCAGTTGTGTCCCTGCGCTACACTGGGCTTAGTACTATTTTTTATCGAAATATAAACAACATATATATATATATATTGTTTATTTTCTCTCCTACCTGTGTGTCATTATGTTAACTATGAAGCGTTCAAGAACACCGTTGGGATCACGACAATTTTCTTTTCTTTTTCTGCGTTTTCGTGTTGCGAAAATTCTTTTACAATGTTAGTGCAGATTTTTTTCTTTCAATTTTAATAAGTAGAATTCTTATTCTATATATAAATAAAATCTTAACATCAATACCGTTTCTGTATAAAAAAATCTAGCTTCACGTTCAATCCCTGGTGGGGTATGGAGCACCAAACGCTACGGTCTCTGCATACCTCTTGAGCCTCGTCCACTGTCATCAACCTCTTCGTACATGCCTTCATTAATCTTTTAGGAGAGTGGAGATACAAATTAAAAAAAAAAAACAGTATAACTCTATAATAAAATAGAATATCTATATAGATGCATATTATTTATCTAACAACAAAATCGTTACTATAGAACTCTATAACGTAGAGCTACATTAAACTTTCAGAACATAGTCGCAATTTATGTAGTTTCCGCGTATCGGAGTTGCTATATCAAAGTTAATTGGGTTTCTACGTCAAATAAAACTGAAATTCAATTTGGTAAATGATTTTGGCAGCGTTGTACAATATCTGTCGCAGTACTATATGATATATGAATGAATGAATTTTTTACATTTTTCTAGTTCTATTCCATACTTGGTAAGCAAAATTTATTATTCAAAAAACGTATAAAATTTTTATTTTTGAGTAGTGGAATGTCTAAGAAGCGCGGGTTCAAATTCCGCTACGTTCAAATTATCATTCGTTTTGTAAGTAAATATTGCATGCACGTATGTTGTCTATCATGGAAAATAAATATACAATATATTTAAGTATTTTTTTTTTAGCAAATAATAAAATATTCGAGGGGAGGAGATCGATTGTCAGATTTATTTCTAAATCAAATAATTTAGAATTGAATATTGTTAATGTATCTAAAATTAGATTAAATTGTTCTTTTATATTTTTATTGTTATTATATAGTAGATCATTTTATAGTAGAGAGTTTTATAGAACACAACATCTAAATTAAAAAAACAAATTAAAAAAGGTAAAGAGATATTAATAATTTCAGGAATTTTCTAAGTTCGCTATAATATTCACGTATACAGAATTGGTTCTAGATCGACACCCGACGAGCCAGTGTTCGAAGATAATATACAACAACTATTAGAAACTTCTAATATATTAAAATGGAAGACTCATCCAAATGAAGAAATTGATTTTTACTCAGTGCGATATTGTCCAGTAAGTGTACATTATATGCATAGATAAGAGGCTGATATATCAGTTTCAGGCTGTATCCCGCAAACAGCAGGGTAGGCAGAGGGAATCAAGTACACTCTGGCGGCTTGGCAGAAGGTAATTCCACTTTATGGCGAAATTAGATATTTTTCCTTTTAATTTCACTCTACTCGTCAAAGTTTCATTCCTGCGTAATTACTTTAAAATTCAATTCACTGATTTCGCTCATCTCCAAAAAAGACGAAGTTACTTCTTAATTGTATTTTTTCATTGTTTATTTTATAATAAATAAATAATACAGATAAAAAAGTACAGATAAAAAAAGAAGAATTTTAGTAAAATCTGGTTATTGTGAAAAATTATTTCAGATGAATAACGGATTAATAGAGGATGGTACATGTGAAGAGCATACTGTAGAAAAAAGCGATGAGTTTTATTTAAATAAAATAGAGTCCAACACTACGTATTATTTTGAACTCGTCGCACACAATTCCTTAGGAAATTCTAGCGCTGCGCATGTTATTATTACAACTGCAGGTAAAATATATTATATTATATAAACAAATAATATTTATTGAAATGTTAATATTTTGAAATTATAGTTTAATTTTTTTTTAAATAAGCACAAGAAGAACTGTCATTATCATCTGGAGAAATAATTATCATAGCGATACTCGCCGTACTTATTTGTTTGATATTCTTGGACGTATTCCTACTGGTTTGGAGGAGACAAGGGGTCATAGCCAGTTGCTGTTACAAGGAGAGGAGTAAACGAGAAGCTAGCATTAATTCAAGGTTGGTTTAAGTACAACTTTCATGTTATTTTAGTATGTTTGACTATAAAATTATCAATATTATTTTTTTCATTATAAATCTATAAAGAAATTTATTTCCGTAATATTATCCAAATTATTATATGAAATATCCGAATTCTGTTTTTTTTTGACTACGCAAATAATGATTGAGTAAGTAGAATATAATATTTTTTCAAATTCTCGTAAACATATATAAATTTTGCTATACTTTATGCAATATAGAAAAATTTGTCATTCTATATAATTCATTAAAATGATATAGAACAACGCCAAAACAAATTGAACCTACTACACACACACACACACACATCCATACATATATTTTTATATAAATAATTTCAGAGATAAAAAAGGTCTATTAAAGAACAATCAAAACACAGCGGAGTCGCGTCGCAACGGCCACAGGGAATACGAGTACAACAAAACAACCGGAATCATTACCGGAAAACATTCTGCCGTATAAAAATTAATTAATGTAACACGCTGTATATATCTATACAGGTACAGTGCGGTTGCTGAGTCGTGGCTGCCCTGAAGTTGGCTATACATGAATGCGATTGTTTCCTTGTTATTAATTTTTTTTTAAACTGAACAATTCGTAATAGATTAGAAAATCTAATATCACAGTAGCCACGATTCGTTGGCCGTACTGTAATTATATACATAATAGTATTTTTTATTGGTTACGTGTATATTGAAATAAATACATTAGTTTTTTTGTACTGTGACATTTGAATAGGACCGTAATTGAATAACGGTATTTTAGTGTAGTTATTAAAGTGTTGAATGGCTTATTATTAGTTATATAGAATGTAGTGTATTTATTAAGTAGTCATTGTAAGCTTTCAGTACAATATTTAAACGGATAGAAATAATTTTAAATCGTTATCTATTCTACTTACTAACCGAAAGGTAAATATCCCCCCCGATTAGGATCCAACCCACTACTATCTCACGTAGTAAAATTATATAACCATGAAATTCTTGATTGATATAAAAAATTATAGGCTTTAAATAAGTATAGCGTTATTATTATTTCCATTTTAATAATTTTTATAGGGTCACGCTGTATCCCGCGCACAGCAGGGTAGGCAGAGTGAATAAATAAAACTATTAAATATTTCATTACCTCAAGTGGGAATCAAACTTACAAATTGTCGCGATTACAGTCACACTATGTGCTCCCGCGCCACGACTGGCCTCGTAGTTAAACACAAACTTAAAACATTTTCTAAATAACTATAGTCTATATACCTCCCTCTTGATTATATAGATATTCCGATTTCATTTATTAATAAGTATTTTAGTTTTAGTAATACAGTACAGGTTATTGAAAGTGGTCTCGAGGGGGCCATTGTCGGTAAACGTGAAGGATTGTTAGAAAATTGTATGGTGTTATGCAAAATTATATGTAAATAATATTAGGTATATTATGTACAATTTATATTTGATACTTTTTTTCATAAATCGAATCCCTTTCGTGCCCTGCCATGCGGGATAGAGCGTGTATCTGAAGCATAATAAAAAAAAAACGATTAGAAGCTATGAAGTTTTTTTTTAATGGCTAGATTGGTGTATTTAATATTTTAAAGTGTTATTTCACGCTTAGGTAAGAAAAATATTTGTATTCATACATCTTGGGAACTGGCCAAGCGCTCTGACCAGTAAGTCACTTGTTTCCGAGAGAAGCAGGTTCAAATTCCGTTAAAATGTTATTTTATTATATTTTCTAAAAAAAAATATCTAAATTCGTTTTTATATAACACTATTCATTATTCTTATTACATATTGTGTTAAGACTAGTAGTAGTACATCCCTAGTATTAATATTTATAAGATAACAAAATCTTTCAAAGAAATGTGGGAAATTTGATGCGGGATAAAAGCTTTGGCCTTTGTATGAGGATTTATCATAATGTGTTTACTTATAATATTCTATTTTATAATAATATATTTGTTTATCATTGTTTATATAAGTATAAAAATGAATTTTATTACTATTTACTTTATTTTGAAGATATTAAAATAAAGTCTGTCTCTCTCTCTCTCTCTATGTAAGCCTTTACAGATTAAGTACCCTAGCGGGCTCTGGAAAAGGGAATTACTTAATTTAACTATCATACTGATTAAAGTAAATACAATTTTTCTTAATATGAAATATTTTACCTTAGGTTTTGTATTGTATAATTTTAATTTTTTTCTTGTAAATACTTTTATTCATATTTGTGAATTTTATTTATAATGTTTCTTAAATTGTCAAAAAAATTGCTTAAATATAAACAATATTTACCAAAGATTTAATAATAAAATTACCTGAAAATTGTAAAAAATGTTTTATTATACATAGTAAGTCAATATTTCACTTCCTTGAATGGGGATGGAACCCACAACCGTCTCGTTACAGTCACACACTTATGCCACTGCGCCACGATGGCTTCAACTTCTACTCTGGTACTAAGGCCAAAGCCCAGCGTTGAGCTCCGCCACTTAACACGCAATACCTGTCTTAACACTAGGATCCCTCTGCCCATTCTGCTGTATGCGGGAAACACTGTGAAGCTGAAGAAAAAAAATATTTCATAGAAAAGAAAAACATATTGTTATATATTATCTTTTCAATCTGGTAAGTTACTAGTTACTAAGACAAATATTAAAATTTACATAAACATGAATATACTTTTTAATAGCTTGTAGATTTATAAAAAAAACTTCAACCACGTTTCAAAGTTGATTTTATGTTGCGAATAAAACTCAAGAGAAAATATGCTTTTTTTACGTTTCGCTTTACGGCACTGAAAGTTTTAATGCAATTCCAACAAAAGATGAAAACAGTCATTGTATTGTTTTAACTCATCTCTCGGAGACTTTATTGCGCTGTAAGCTCGGGTACTTCCGGGAAATTGTACTTATAGTATTCGAGGAAGTCGGTTTTGTTGAAAACCGTACCTGTTCACTGGTTTATGTTGCTCTAGTATCTCTTTGCTAGTTTTATTTGTTTTTGCTTATGATATAAATTTTAGTTCTTATTTTCAGCTATTTACTCCTCGAATGGGGATCGAAACTACAAATATTGCATTTAGCTAATGCTGTGAGAAGCTGTGTCATTACACTAGGATTGGATCATTTTTATACTATTATAATAATACTTCTAAAAAAATTATTTATATGTTTTTTTCCTGTCAGTTATATCCACATGGGATGATGAAAGCAAAAAAAAAAGTTTTGCGTCTGTTGAAAAAAAAGCAATTCACCAATTATAAAAATTTTTGAATGAAAAATATAATTCATAGCAATGAAGATTTTGCAACCAATCAGATTTTTTTTTTTTGAGTAAACAAAATAAAATATTTGAAACGATATCCGATTGGAGAATTAAACATTTTAAAAGAACGAAACGTTGAACGATCAAAGTGATATTAATACAATTCAATAAAATATAATAAACAATTTAAAATATTGTACAAAATGTTATACATATTTGGAAATCTACGAAACATGAAAAGTAAGGAGCGACGGGAAATTGATTCTATCTGGATTCCTTTGCAATACAATGTGAAATATAAGCGCCAGTTATTGCTTCCATATCAAATAAATATTTGCAACATTCATATTGTAGGCTGTTTGTTAAATTATATTAATTTTCTTTAGTACACATAATGTATATTTGAATCAAAAATTGTAATAGTAATAAATTCATTAATTTACGTATACGGGAAAATCAGTAAGTAATATTTGTGGATTCGATATCTATTCGTTCGATATTCGAAAGACTGACAGAAGAATTATATCTTAGTATATTTTTTTATTTAAAGATTTTTTTTGTGGCCAGTCTTAACGCATAGACACAAAGTGTAATTGTAAAAGCGACTGGTCGTGCGTGGGCTTTATCCCCTCTGAGGAAATTTAATTCCATTTCTTCGCTCGGGTGTCGAGTCATAGTGCGGCGTTAAGTTCGGCCACTCAACACATATTGCCTTTAGAATTCGGCGGAAAGTGGGGAACGAAGTAAACCTCTTAACACTAAGTTCCCTCTGCCTACCCTACTGTGATTTTTATAATATTTGACTCCTTTTTGTATTCATATTAAATAAGAAAAAATTTGATTAGAATAAATGCATGTTACGTTTGTAACTAGGGAAATAAATCAGTCACTTTTAATTAAACATTGGCCGGCTGAAGTGTAAAGGATAATTTATGGGAGACGCGTTGAGTAATTAGTGCGCACTGTCCTCATTCATGATTTACGAGAACAGATTTTTAAAAATATTTTTCGTTTTTTTGTTTCTTAGTCAACACTAGCCTGCAGAACGTATAAATATGTATTACAGCACTTGTTACTGAAAAGTAATTATAATTTACCTCGGGAAACTCCAAAATTTAAAAAAAATACATTGATGAAAATTCTATTAGAATTAAAAATCTGTATATACTTTGAAGTATAAAGTACTCTATATAAGTCTTGTTTCCAAATCCTGCGGCATATAGTAGAGGCACACAAACAATAACGCCACAGTTTTTCTTGCCAGAGTAATGATATGAAAATAAATCTTCTCCTGTGTAGGAATCAAACCCACAAAAATTGCGTTTCTATCACTCACCGTCCCACTGCAGCACCAATATTTGTATTGCAGCAAAATATTGTTTATTAGTTACTTACAATTAAATCTCAATTTTGTTTATCCTCAATTTTAACGTGTCCTACCCAACTTTCATCTTATAAGTTTTTAGAAAAAAAAACGATGCGTGATTTTTAACTAAAAATTTAAACGTAAAAAGTAAACTCTGGCAACCGTTATCGACACCTGCAGCGGGCGGTGTTGCTGTTAAAAACCTCATAAATCGTGCAAATCGGAAACGCGAGAAGTATCTCTTGCTTTAACGTTCGCAAATTGAAATTGAAACTGAGGTTTTTTTTTTGTTTTATAAAACTAACAATTTTTTTTTAAATAAATTAAATCGAATCAATTCAATTAAACACACAATAAAACAAAACAGACCGATTACTAACAATTGGAATATTTATTATTAAAAAAAATAACTATATATTTATAAGAAAATATTATTTTATAACTACAATCTTTACTTTTTTATATTATATTTTTTTTATTCTATATTTAATATTTGTCGTTCTGGTGACGAGGCAAAAGTGCGGCGTTGAGTTCCGTCATTAAATGGACACAACAGCAACATTTCATGCAACATATTGCACGGGAAAGTCCCATTTAAAAATTAATCATTTATAATTTTGTTTCCCCACCATCACCTGGGGGTACTGGGGCATAAAGACGAAAAACCAAATTTATATATATATATACAGATAGAAACATACACTATATATAATATCTGCATACGATTTTTATTATACTTTGTCAATAAAAGTTAATTTCTAGAACAAAATGGAAGGAAAAGCAGCTATTATCGACACCTGCGCGGCGAATACTGAACACAGTTAAAAACCTCATAAATTGAATATATCGTCTTAGAACAGCGTGAGAAGCACCACTTGCAGCGACCATGATCCAAGTATCTTTTCTATCTTCTTGATTGTTATTTATTCTGTTGAATAGCTTATTTGTTTTGTGCTAAGCTAAAATGTATAGAGAATACTGTTTGTTCATGTGAAATTAAAAAAATTAAAATTAAATATGTACATTATTCTATTCAAAAATATTGAGGAACAAAATTTTTATATAATTGTACCTCAATAAATTTTTAAACCTAATATGTTATATCTACAAATAGTTTGATTTAATTATACGATATAACACGTACGGCCCGTGCCATTAGTTGCCAGTTCTGAACTAATGCTCTGTACGTGATACAGCCTATATTTGAACTACGACTCTGGAAATTACTTTAGAGGTAGACTGCAATAATATGGAGACGAAATGAAGAGAGAATCTTATTTGTTAAATCTGTTTTAAATTATTATTTGGAAAAGAAAATATTTTTAAAGTCTACAGGGGCACAAGGGTGTAACTACAACTGCTGCTAGTTGTTAGTTCGATTCCCTCTAGGGGAATGTAACATTTAATATTTTCATTTCGTCACTCTAACTACGAGAATTAGCGCAGCGATGAATTACGCCTGTCAACATGCAATTCCTCCAGAATTCGGTGTAAAATGGGCACAGTGTTATAACACTGGATACTCTCTGCCTATTCTGCCATGGGATACAGCTTGTTTACACAAGTAAACTAAAACAAACTACAATAAGATGAATTTGATTTTTTTTTTAATTCTAAATACTTCACATAATAGTCATTTTAAATATAAGATATATTTGTTGTTCATACAAACATAAATTTCATATTATCTTCGACAATATTAAAAATAAACATTACCTGAAATCCACTGGAAAAAAAAAAGTTTCAATATAAAAAAATACTCTTCTCCATCATATACTTGAATGCAGTACATAAAAAGCTTTATAGAGACCACCCCGATCCTGGGGGTTGGAAGCTCATGCATAAGATATGTGGTGAAATAATATTTATTTAAATTACCAACCCCCC
>JBAIZZ010000271.1:0-86426 GCA_037355905.1 Heliconius aoede
ATATATATATATATATATATATTATAGTATGTTGAGGATACAATAAATATATATAATAATATCCGAGTTTCTATAGCTAAATTTCAATTTCACCAAGCCATTAAACAAATTTATTATATGACGAAGCGACCCGGAGGTAAATCGAAATTTCGCAGGCTATATGTGATTTACTTAATAAGCGTGAAAGCTCCCTGCTACCTGCGAGGTGCCTGAAATTACTATAAATTAACTACCATGTTATTATGGCGGTTTTAACATTGTATTGGTTTAAGTTTACATCAAAAATATATATTTTATTAATATTTTTTATGAATAAATAAAATATAATGCAAATGTTGGTTTAAATTTTGTATTCGCAGCCTTCGCAGCAGTCGAGACTTGAGAATTTTAAATTTGAATTATATTTATATATTTACATATATTATTAAGACAATTTCATTGCTTCGCTCTAATACCAGGGCAAAAAACGCGGCGTTGAGTTCCGCCATTCAATACCCAATGCCTCAAAAATTCGGTGAAAAGTAGGGAACGGCGTGTCTTAATTAGGTACCCTCCTCTACACATCCTGCTAAAAAACAGTACATGGCAAAGTAATTATTTTATACTTTAAGTTAGAGGTACATTTATTATTAAAAAATATATGTACTCCAAACAATATAAACATATATACCTTCAATTACAAAGTAATACAAAGTACTTGTATTTATTACAGCGAATTCTGATCGATTTCATACAATATTGGATAAGTTTCGAGAGATCGCTCCAATTTTGCGGAATTAGAACGCCTGGACAGGTTTTATTGTTTATAAGGAGTTGTTGGAGGCTGTAGAAGTATCCTTAAGTTAAGACTGGTTTTATAAGTATATATTTTTTTTTTAAATAAGAATTTACATATTATAAAAATGAGTACCTAATCTGAGTAACTACAATCATAAATGTGAAAGGTTGTGGGTTTGATTCGGACTCGAGTAAATGAAATATTTAGAATTTTCATTTATTTGCTATGCTGTTGCGGCAAAGCGATGCGTTGAGCAAAAATTACACACGTAATGCCTTCAAAATTCGGCGGAAAACGGAGCGGATTTTTTAACACTAGGCTCTCTCTCTCTCTCTGCCTACCCTGCTACATGCGGGATATAGCATGAAGTGAAAAAATATATTTTTTCTATATTTTTTTTAAATATTATAATTGATGTACCAACTAATGTGTAGGTAAATATACATTTATGAATAGATTAATTAAATGGCATTAAACAGAATGACTAGAAAGAGAATTGTAATGTCTATTTTAATCGTTATATCGTTAACGTATCTACAGGAAAAGTAAAATTGGAAATCAGAAAAAAAAACAGGAAATAAAATAATAATAATGTAAGTAGGTTTTAAAAATAAAAAAAAACCACAAGTCTGTTTTGTATTATATTATCGTAGTGTCGATATTCACTGGGATATATATTTACAAAATGATATAAATAGAAATCTATAAAATCACATAGTAGCTAACTTCTATTACTTCGATGTAAAACGCCGAACATTCGAAAGCTTCAATAGCAATAGCTTACAATAAGTTGCATTCGGGTAACTTCGGAAATTGGGTATTTCTAATTATGGATACATTAAGTTCAGTTTTCTGATCTTTTGAGCGTTGACCAAATGAGAAAACCTCTAAAATCAGCCATCATCATCATCATAATTATAGCTTACTTCAGGGCGACCACAACTCATCGACCGTACTGTAGCAGCTGAATGTTCCGAAAGCACCAAATGCTGGATTTGGTATGTAAAGATAATTATATGTATATATATCTTATTTTCGTAGTTACCCGAATGCACGTTATTTGATTAACTCATATAATAATACTTAAAAAACATTAAATAGTCACCTTAAGTAAATTTAAGTTACATTTCATCTATAGTATTCAAGATAATCTCTAATCATTAATTTGCTAAATCTATTGAATTGAGTAACAAAACTTTGTATAAAATGTTTTTGGCTTATTGTTATGTAATTATTATTTAAAAACCGTATCTAGTGTTCCGTCTATATTCTAAGTTTTAATAAAAACTGAAGTAAAAAAGACCGACTTTCCTATAAACACATTATTTCAAGTGCAAATAACTAGTTCGCTATACAATCCAAATATAGAGCATAATGTGAAAAATTGTAAATTAATATTGTCAAATATTTTTTCGAACCACCACTCTCACATACTAAGTCTTAAAACAGATCATTTTCATTCAAAAATTGCAATTATAATAAGGTATCTAAATATAGTTCTTATGCATTCATTCGTTCATTTTTTTATATAGCCCAAAATGTCACTTACATAAAAAAAATATTTACTAAATTGTTACATTCCTTGATCATTTAAACATATAAGTACAAATCTTTACATACGATTAGACCGACATTTGAGCATTCAAAAACATTTAGAAATAGTTTGAAAAGTATTAGAAAAATTTCTGTTATTTTATCTAACACCACTATAACCATGATAAAAATAAAAGAAAAGAGATATCGCAGATATACATTAGATAAATTATCAGAAACTTTAAAATACGAGACAAATGTTCTAATATAAAATACAATTATTATGCACAAATTAAAGCTACAAAACTCTAACGAATTATATAGGAAGAAAGAGATTGTTGACACATTGGGTGTTTTATAGTGTTTGTAGAGCTTAATTTAATTACTACTAGGTATTGTAAAAAAAAATTAAACCTTATATAATAATCTACAATTGTAGAACCAATAATTAATTGTTTTTAAATAAAAAGTAATTTAATGAAGGATTGAATGGAAACAGTGTATTTAAGCTTTTCTTCATGAATGCATAATAAAATGTTATTGCTATTATATTAGTCGGAATGTTACTCCATTAAATCATAAAAAACTAATTATTTAAACACGTTTCTAATATTAGGCCTAGCTTTAGCACCCTTAAATGAAAGTAGCGCGACGTTTGTGGGTTTGATTCTCATTAGGGAGAATGAACTATTTGATATTGTATATTGGTTTATATATCCATTCTATTAAAATACGAAATTACAGAAAAAATTGAGCTAGGTCACTTTCATTTAAAGATTTTATATAGAAATGAAATCTCCAAGTATACATATTTTATGGTTTAAGTCTTAAATAATATAGTTATTTAAAATTATTTTCACTTGTATGTTTTAAGCATAAAACGATCAAAACAGACAAATGGTATTATATCCATCTAAAAATTACAGCTACAAAATTACTTTAATAAAATTTATAACAAGTCATAAAAAAATAAATATGAACAAAATCCGTGGTGTAAAAGAACTCTATCAAAATAAAAAGCTAGCTGTAGCTAATATTAATTAATTATTTTTTTAAAAAGATTTATTAAATAAATCTGAATAAAATTTTATATATAATATTTTATAAGAAAATATGATTGAAAATTTTGACAATCATAACCATAGTAGCTTTTTAAAAAACAAATTAGAAAATATATATTACATTACATGAATTACAATACAATTTTTTTGTATTGATTCAAACTACTGAAAAATGCTATATATAAATTTAAATAATAAATAATGTGATGGAACTTAAATTTCAAATTAAAAGTGATGAATTATGTAAAAGTATAATAAAAATATAAGTATAATAATAACTACTATAAAGTTAAGGATATTTATGAGTAAATTCAGTAAAGTGAACTGATTGACTGATCTGTTCCTTTATCTTTTATATTGTAAACTATTATAGTTTATTAACTGTTATAGGTTATTAATTTTTATACTAAAATACCTTGATATCTTTTATAACATAATGCGCCATATATTTATTAAATTTTATATATACTATATAAGCTGTATTTTTAGATCACAATATTTGTGTTTATTTCCGAAATCTATAAAATTTTCCACAGAACACTTTACAATAAAATTATAATACTGCAATCAATAAGTTTTTAGCCAATTGTCATAATAATAATATTATCAAAAGAAGTAAAAGAACCTTAATATAAACAAATAAAATAAATATATATATATATATATATATATATTTAAAATAAATATATTATTCATATATTAAATAAAATTTCTAAGTATATATAGTTAAAACATAGCACTGAAATATATTTTATATTGGATTAAAAGTATGGAGGAATTAAAATTTTATTTTCTTCAGTGACTTATACATACAATTGTATACTCTTTATTAGAGAGATTTTTGTATGACAAATCTAAGAGCCTAGAACCCATTACGTCATATAGCCTATCGCTCGATAAATGAACTATCCAAGGAAAAGGGTTTTTCAATTTAAAATAATATAGTTCCTGAGATTAGTGCGTTCAACCAAACATGTCGGTCTGCGTAAGACCGACACAATATAGATATTATAATACAATTTTTATTTAGTGTCAGTAGAAAGAGGAGATAGGACATTAGACTTGATTAAATATACATATTGTATAAATAAAAATAAATATGTTTTATATATATTCTTTTAAAAAAAAAATCTATTTCCTTTTTTTTACCTTTCAAGTAAGCCACGAAAAATTGTTAGTTAAATAGCGATACTATTTTATCTAACTAATACTATATTGGTTAATTCTAACTCATAATAGAACTTCTTCTTTTTTTACGGAGTATTTTCTTTTTATTCAAAGTGGGATTTTTGTTTAAAAGTAAGTAAATAATTTAATTTATAAGACAAGGTTTGACGAAACAACGTAAGTAGTAAAAGAAAAAGAAAAGTTTAAAAAAAACTACCTATTTTAATTTAAAAATAATATTTTCACGATATTAAACTAGAATATTTTGATTTTTCTGTTTCCATTTTTCAAATAATAATTTTGTACAATTACAAAAGAATATTACAAAGATTTATAGAGACGCTTATATTTCTTAAATTTTTACATTAATTATTGCCAATTTATCTAAGGTTTATTATAGCCGTATATATTATTTCTCAAGAGTATATTACGTTAGTTCCAAACCTTTAATACTAAAATAAGTAAAATTAAATATTAAATGAAGTTTTGATTAAATAGCTGAGAAGCTATTAAACAATTTTTTACATTCGAAAGTAAATTTCTTTTAATAAGTTACGTTGCTTATTTTTAACCGACTTTTAAAAGGATTTCTATATATGTTTCCATTTTTATTTACTCATAAATAAATTCAAATTATAACCTTATATACAAATGATAACGTTTCTAAATAGAAATTTCAGTTGAAACGGCACTAAATAATAACATCTCAAAGAAATGAGAAACGCAATAAATTGAAATATATTATAAATAAAATAAACACTTAAAGGTTACATATAACACTATTCAATGTTACATTTCCATTAGTCAAATAGAATACTGTACTGTATTCAATTTGTTCGACTCGTAAAGCGATCGACGCCAAATTATACAAAAAAAAATCAAATAATGACTTAGGAGTTCTTCAATCATTTTCTCAATTTTATAATTAAAGTCATTTTTATACGTTATTGTATGACATATTAAATACCTGAAACTTAAATAATGTTATTTCAAACTTCAATATGGTCGTCGGGTATAGGCGGGTGTTTCAATTTCTTGGGGTTGAGTATTGAGGGTTTCTGAGTGCGTGTGTGCCATACGTACACTTTTGTACAGTTTTCAGCTAAAGGCTCCAAATCCTCCTTAGTTGTCACGTATTTTAATATTTCACTTTCCTGTAAAATAATAAATTTCAGTCAGTTTATATATTTATTAAAACTGCAAGATAAGGGTTTTCTTCACTGATGTAATATATATTTTGTATTAATATTAAATAACTCTCCTAAATCATCAAGAATAATGTTTAATTTTTTTTCTATTTTTACTGTCGATTCGTATCATTTTTTTCGACATTTCCTTCATCGAACACACACCCGTAGCATTGTTAGTCACACGCTTGTTCCACTGCGCCACTACGGCGGCTTGATAGCTTGCAAGTTGGAAGTTATACAGTATGCAATAATATTTACAAACATAAATTATACCAAAACAGTCACATTATACTTAAAAAAAAATGTGTTATTGTTACAAGAGGAAGTGATCGATATCTATAGTAGCACAGTGCGAGTGAAAGTGTGATAGCGCTTATCAGACAGGGCCGTGGTGTTATAAATTTTAATATATAATAAAAATTTTAATAATAATAAAATATTGACATTTTAATTATGTTATTTTTAATTTCCAAACTTTTTAATAATGTTAAGAACATATAACATTCAATGTGAAATAATAAAAAAATAAATCAAATTATTTTTTTTTACACTTATATATGTATAGGTATATATTTTATATTTGAGAAAAGACGAGAAATAGAAGCAATTCTATTTAGCAAACACATTTTCCAAATATATATATGTGTGTATATATATATTTAATAACCATTCTTATTTGATATACTAAAATACTATTTGCACTTCTCATTCACAACATAATTTATTTACTTAAAACAATCATAAAAATAATATGACTGATAATAAAATGGTATCTATCATGTACAATAACGACTATAGTGAAACGTAATAAAGTAATTGAAACAGAGAGTTACAAAATTACCTGAAATCCGGACTGAACTTTCCTAGAGAACTTAGCGTCTTGATGTTCCAAAAACAACGTTGCATTTATGGCGAAACCCGCCATGTCTATGGGGAAGGGTCTGAACGGTTTCCATACAGCATTCCATCCGGAAACCTTGCCTTCAGTCACCAGGGGCATTTCGACTCGCATGCCACCGACTATGCCCACGGGCCATACGCCCACTTTGTTGATTTTTCTCATCTGAAATGGAGATATATATACTGTTTTCATTAAGAACTTAGAATTGTTTTTTTTTAAAGTTATGCGGTAAAATTGACGGCCTGTTGGTATAATGGTTAGTATTATAAAAGATAAGCGATTCAATTTTTTTAACCGTTTGTGGGGCAGGGCAATTATCAGCTGGTCACGGTGCAAGGGTATAAGCGTGCGATTGTAGGTTGCAGGTTTTGGGTTCGATTCCCACTCGAGGAAATGAAGTGTTTCGCGGGCTTGAGTTTCGCCACTCAACACACAATGCCTCAAGAATTCGATGGTACATGGGGAGCGCAATGTCTTAATACTAGGCTCCCCTCTGCCTACCAAAAAATATATATTAACGTGTTTAAAAATTATATATTTCTACATTCATACATTAATGATGTATGAATGTAGAAATATATAATTTTTGTATGGTGAC
Source organism: Heliconius aoede (assembly GCA_037355905.1). Classification (NCBI taxonomy): domain Eukaryota; kingdom Metazoa; phylum Arthropoda; class Insecta; order Lepidoptera; family Nymphalidae; genus Heliconius; species Heliconius aoede. The sequence continues at coordinate 7,229 of JBAIZZ010000271.1, forward strand.
TACACTTATTATATTAGAATATTGGAATGTCTATGTATTATATGTATTTGATACTTTCAACGTTTCAAATAAAAACGTTACATTTATTGTATTTGAAAATTTTCAGAGGTAAACAAAGCATCAGATCGACATAAAGGCTACCGCCAGATCAAATGTGAGAAACGTGTATTTAATTATTCAAATAAATAAGATAACTAGATAGAAACCAAGTGTTGAGACATTTCATTTCTCATTTTCTGCCAAATTCTAGAGACATTGCATGTTGAGTGGCGGAACTTAACTCCACGTTTTTTGCCTCGACACCAGTGCGTACAAATGAAAATAATAAATATTTAATTTCTTCGAGCGTGAATCGATCCCACAACCTGCCGCGTTAACAGTCACACTGCGCTCCTGCATCACGACTGGCCTCGAGGATTTATATATAAAGAAAGATTTAAGGAAATAACTTTAATACTATAATATTTGCAAATAATATATAGAATAAATGGATGAACGCTGATATTGCAAGGTCGCAGCGTGTTTATGGCATGCTATCGTAATTCAACGTAAACAATTTTCTGCTGAATGATATTAAGTTAGTAGTATATAACTGTGATTTATAGTAGATATAGCTAGCTTTTTCTGAATTTGAAATCCCAAATTGAAGAGTATTCATATAACAAATATTCAGGCGAAAAAACGTCTCCCTTTTCTGAAGTTGGTTAAAAAAAAGGAGGAATCTCTCTTCTGACCCCAATTTTAACAATAGTTTTCCTTGTAACTATTAAAAGTACAATTATATTTTTTACCAAAATAAAACAAACTTTTTAAATTTCAACCGGATCCTATAATCAGAATCTAACCAAACTTATCTTTGAAGTGTATTCTGTCAAATAAAAAAAGAATCATCCAAATCAGTGGGCGCGATATTGAGTAAATGGTCCATATGTCGCGCACGATACCAGTCAAAAATTGACCAAAAGTTCTGAGGAAACAAACATAAAAAAAAACAGTTGAAATGATAGCCTTCTTATCTTACAGAATTTAAAAGTATAAATATTTTGTCTTATTGCAATAAAAATAACTATTTTTAAAATAAACAAACAATTCACAATCACACTACTTTACAAATCATTCACAAACAAAAACATTAACTGCAATTTGTTTATTTATCTTATTCATCTTTAACTACGTTATGTTTTTGCATATTGACATAAGCTACAATTCTGACTTGTTTATTATTGTGAGTTCAAATTCCATTCGGCAATTTTTTTAAAGTCATCCTGTCTCCCTCATACAGCAGGGCAGCCAGAACTCAGTGTTAAGACACTTTGCTCCTATTTTCCGCCAAAGTCAGGAGGCATTGCATCGCGCTTTACCTCGAAACCGGACAGAAGAAATAAACATATTTTATTTCCTCGAGTAGGAATCGAACCCACGAATTTTGTGCCCCTGCGCCACGATTGGCCTCAAAGTAATAAATAACTACATTAGTTTTATATTATAATTTTCATACACAAACACTTATCAAATAAAATTAATAATTATATTAAATGAATAATTGGATTGTAAATTTTTAAGCAAGAACCTATTCAAATTTGGTTTAGCCATTTTAAAAAAGTCTTTATATGTAGAAAAATGTGTACTCTTTACACAATATTATGATGACAATGAGTTAAAATCATTTTCATGTTAAGAAAATAAGAAACTATGTTTTTCCTATATTTTCTTATGGTTACAATAATTATTGTATATTATTAATAATTTACTTACCTTATTTCTGAAAAAATATTGTGCATATTATAAGTCTATAAGAAATAGTTTAATGTGTTATATATAATTTATCATATAATTTTCAATCAACAAAGCCGCTAAAGTCTATCCCATTATACTCCTTATCTACTTTAAATATTAAATTCAAGGTTATTTCTATTAATTACCATACTAATTCATTTATGTTTACAGCATTAAAAATTATAAATTCAAGATTTGACCTATTGGGAAGTTCTGAATACAATAGTAACTTTTTTTATCAACTTTACAATGTTTCCCGCATATAGCAGGGTAGGCAGTGTTAAGACTAGTGTTAAGACACTTCATTATCTAATTTACTTTCCACAGAATTTTGGAGGATATCATTTTTTTACAACAAATGTATTATATTAGAAAAGTATAAGCAGTTTATTTAAAAATAAAATACGTAAAATGTATTTTGTTTGACATACCTCATCGAAAACTTTTAATGCATAAGTATTGTCATCATCCATGAAGTACACCACACCTTTCTTGTCTTCCAATTCTTTTAAATGCTCCCTCAACCAATTCAATGCCATATTTCTTTGTTCGACTCCACTTGCCTGTAAATAATCATTTAAAATTAAATTTATATGAAAATTATTAAGTATTTTATTTATAAACATTTTGGTTATTTTAAACACTATTATCGATAATCCTTATTATTAGTACTATTTGAATGTATTAACTGAATTCTTAATTACAAATTAATTAAATTAAAGAAAAATAATAAATGTTAAAATTAATGATGCAAGAATATAACAGAAAAATATAACTGGCAATTTTATAATTTTAAAAAGTTACTGAAGAAATTAGAATAATAGCACTTATATTGTCTAAGAAGAATTTGGCCTGAAAAAATACAAAATAATAAAACCTCAACTCATCACAGAAGTGTCTAATATTTATAAATTGAGTGTCTTAACACTAGCTTTTCTTTGTCCACTTTGCTATATATAGAATAAAATGTGAAGCAAAATCATAATTATATTAATAGTTACTGTCACTGCTTTAATACATAGTGAAGAATATTGTGTTAATAATTATAAACACACAAAAAAATATAAATTTTAAACATACACAATACCAACTGGTAGTGGACAGCTTTGTCCTAAACACACATATATTTATATCCAAACCCTGAAACATTAAACTATTTATAATAGTTGCAGTATTTAATTGCAAAAACCTTTTAAACCTTATTTATTTACTTCTTTACATATTTAAAAAAAAGCACCCGACAGACAATTGGTCCATATTCATTTTCTCTATTTTATTTTAATTATTTAATCTTACAACATTTTCCAATTTAAAGTGTTTTTAACTTTAATCAAAAACATCATTTACTGCCCTATGTAGATACAATTTAAAATATTTGAAATTTTTATATAAGTAGATCAGAGGCCTATTTATATAGATTTATTCTGGGAATATTTTTATAATAAATATTTCAGCTTATATTAATTACCACAAGGCTTAATTTTTTTAGCCTCTATCCATTCATTTCCCTCGGTGAGAATCAATGAATATAAATTGCAGCTTTTACATATTATGTAACATATGATTATTTAATATGTATATATAATAAACATTCACAGATCTAAATTATAATAGAATTCAAAAGAATTCTACACTCACTTATTGAATTAGTACTATAAAATAATTGTCTCTAAGCAATAATTTAAAAATATAAGTTACTTACAGTTGACTGTTTTGATTTATGTGTCTTTATATTAAGATGAGTATATTTTAATGTTGATTCTTTGAGTAGGTTCTCAACTAATTTAGTCTTAGTTTCTGAGTCTTCAATAACAATCCAATGGAAATTCTTGACAAGCATCAATGTCTGTGATAATCTGCAAGAAAAAATATTAAATATAATAGAGATTGAGGCTGTTGTGGTACAGTCAAACGGTGTCTGACTGCAAATGTCATAGCTGTATTGTAATTGGTATGGTCGCTGGTTCAACCCTCCTTGGTCAATGATCATATTTAAATTAATTATTTTCATTTCTTTGCTATGATGGTCATCAACAAGTAAAATCATAAAAAATAAGTATAATATAGGGAACAGAGTGTCTTAACACTATAGGAAAGAAAAAGACACTATAAAATAGAAAAAGCAAATACATGAATAATCTGTCAAAATTATAATTTGTTGCAAATGAGGAAGCCAAATTTGGCCAAATATATTTTTAAATACATGAGGAAGTGAATGAACACTAAAAAGTCTCTTACTGTAAACACAACAGTTATGTCTGATTTTCACTCGACATAATGTTTATATTGAAATTCCCTGTTTTGATAGACAAAGTGCAGCATTCAATTCCGTTACTTAATAGTGTCTCATTTCAAATTACGAAACAGAGTGTTTCCTCTGCTTACCCTGCTATATAAGAATAAGTGTAGAAGATACATTGTAAGGCGGAGATTATTTTACGAAGCATTTGCCTGCGCAAAATTTGTTATAAAGATTACCTAATTATTTTAAAATTATTGAATATACACAAATATTACGTGTTTAATAATTTCAAAGCAATCAAATGTAATCTTTATTTACTATTGCCAAATCTGAAGCCAATGTACATCAACATTGCAATCAAGGGCAATATAATCACGACAAAATGAATCTTACCTTGTGAGGTCGGCCTTTTGAGCAAGTCTAGCGTACGTCGGAGTTATCCCGTATATTGTCGGAAAATAATTTGTTTGGATCTCGGGTGAAAATTGACATTGAAAGGTTGGTCGACTGTTAAAAATAAATAAGCCCACAAAAATCAACATTCCGATAGCCAAATATTGCTTTTTAATATTAACAAAACGCATTTTACTATCACTTATGTTTCGTCGATATTGGCTTCCCGTATATACAACACACGTCCGCGTCTGCACTTTCTTGAATGTTGACTCACAACATAATTTTATAATTGCTACGCGGATTCATCCATACCGATGTGGAGTGGCTGTACTATTCACTGAATTTAAAATTTAATGTTGTGGTCGGCGACCCGATGATTAAGAAACGGGTGTACGTATACCGCCGACGCTGCATGAAACCTCGAATGACAAATCGACAAAAGTATATGACATTGACACTTGACAGCTCAAATACGAAAGTATGTTTTGAACTTCTGTAAATAGACAAATTAAAAAAAAAAAAGTAATTACTAGGAAACAAAAGTAATAATAGGAAAACTATCTTTTTCCATAAATACTTTGGTTTTTGTTTGTTTTATTAATGTGAGTATACTGTATTTTAAAATTAAATTGTTCTTGGCAATATATATAGTAGTTGTAAATGTTAATCATAGATGGCGCTTGTAAATGAATACCTCATTTACCCACCTACAGTATAATAATAACAAATAATTATTTAGAGAAGTCACATTAGCACGAAATTAATATTATTTATATACTTTGCATTTATTATCAAATTGCTAGTAAAATCATCGATGACATCACTATAAGCAATATTATTATTTACTAATCGACTCTACACAAAAGGGTCAATTAACTACTTGTAAATACCATAATAACTGTGTAATTATCATTAAAAATAGAAACTTTTCAATAAATTTTTTTGTAAGCTATGACTAAAGAAAACTTTGTTTAACCTGTAAATATCATTTTTTTAATTTATTATTTATCCAAAAAAACATTCTCCACTACAACCATTCATGACCTTTCTATTTTTATTAAACATATTTTTACAGTTATATATCCATACAGGAAAATCGTAGACACTTAATTTCACGAACCTCTCACACTTCAAGTTGCATTCTCCATATATGGCCAATATGTAAAATTTTTGGCTACTCTGACTTCAGTTATCAATTTTTGTGTGTGTTAACACAAATTAATATATCTTAAGCAAAGCGGGTCAAATTTAGCCAGAATGAATAATGAATTGTAATGAAAATAAAATAAACTTCGTAGTACTTCTCGTAGACAGGTAATCCTGAAATGTGCACGGAACGCAATCTTCGATGGGCGAATCCGACAGATTGATAGATTTTTTTTAATAAATTCCAATACCGATTCAATTTCGTATTTTAATACAAAAAATAAAATTGGAAATTGTTTAAATTGCTAGAATTTCAATCTAGTTTTTTTTTTATGGCAGAACAAACATGTTTCAAAGCAAATAAATGGTTTCATTTCGAAATTAAACCACATTCCTCTGTTAAACGACTGACAATAACATTCAATGAGATAATCTCTTTATGCGGACCGCAACTTCGAAGTACATTGTGCGGTCAACTTCCGTTTTTCTCAAACGTCTTTGCGGTGGAAATATCCATGAAATTAATTGAAATTTAAATAGACATTTTGAAGTAATTTTGAACATTTTATTATTTCTATTCTTAATATTTTTTTCAAATAAAGATTTTTCTCACACGTAGCTGGTTAAGCAGAGGGAACCCAATGTCATGACGTTTCCGTTCCCAAGTTTGCCCTTCGTTACTAAAGAGAGGAAATTAAAATTTTAAATAATATTTCATGTCATCGAGTGGGAATCGAAACCGCAATATGTCACGCTTACAGTCGTACACTTTTGCCCCTGTACTACGAATATCACCAAATTTAAACATAATTTAACATAATTAAAAAAAATTAAACATAATTTAACGGACAAACTTGAATATTTAATTATTATATACTCCTATACTTATATTTATAATCAAATCATTAATATAATAATCATTATTATATGAATGATTTGAATAAATATAAGTATAGGAGTATATAATAATTTATATTATGAACATACATTAAGAATTATCTTAATGTACTCCATATATGTTGATAAAAAAAAGATACATTTCGTAAATTAGAAAACTATATCTCGTGTTCCTTTTCAAGCAATTACCTATTTATTATCATAAATCTAAACAACGTTCAAAGCTATTATTAAAATTGTTTAATAAAATCCTACTTTAAAGCTTTATTATACCTCCTTTATTATGAAATTATTTAATAAATTTAATATTAAATAAGTTATCCGTCTGTGACATTGAGCGCTATATAAAAAATGATGTTCTATTTTTAAAACGATAATTTTATTATTTATTTTGTTTGAAAAAAGAAACACTTGGGACAAAAAATAATTGTATTAGGATTTTATAGAGTAATTAAAACTGGTTTCATATAAATTGCTGACACTTCCATCCTGTATATGAGTTAAGTTGATTAGAGATTTTAGAAACTCACACTGATGTTCAACAAGTATACTCTTTTCCTGCTCTAACGTTATAGAAAAAATATTGGAATCAAGATATTAAATGTGGGTAGGGTAGTATTTAAATTAATCGATCGAAAGTCGTCGATACTATTATAAACATAATGTATATAATAAAATAAATATATTATAAAACATATATTTTAAAACGAAATCTTTTTCAGGCAATGGGCAGTTAATTCACAATATTTTTATACTAAATTTTGTGAAATAAATATATTTAAAATAGGCCAAATTAATAATAACCAAAATTTAAAATAAAGATTTATTCTCCATCCGAGAGAGAAATATTTTATTTTTCACACGATATCTTTAGTACTTAACGTATAAAACACATGTTGTATGCATATTTAACAAGATACTTTATAGTAGCCGTTTAACCTAAATACTTTCAACATTCAAAAACGTAGCACGTAGCTTTTAATTTAGTATTTACACTACATTCGTACTCAACATGCAAACGCTACGGGCTACGTCGTAGCAACCGTTGTGAGGTACAGCATGATCTCGCTTTTGATTTTAATGCTTAACATTAATATGTTAAGTATTAGAATATAATATAATACAAGGCATTTTTGATTTGTAATATATTTGCGTCATACAGACTATATATTGAAATGAATACTTATTCCTTATTCAATATGCGGGATATTGCAGAGTACTAAGGAAATCATAGTGTTAAGTCACTCCGTTTTCACTTTTCGCCATATTTTATGAGACATTGCATCATTTTGTCTTGTTACCAGAGTGAAGCAATTAAAAAATTGTTACATAATAACAATTTCCTTCGAGTGGGAATCGAAGCAACATTTTTAGTCACACGCTTTTATACGGGCTTATTTATTATACATAAATTTATCATCATCTTATATATCACTAACTACTATCAACTATTTAATTAATATAATAATAAAAGTACCAATTAATTCGACTGCTAGCTGTACAATTATTATTATTGCATAAATTGCAATATTACAACTTGGTACAATAAGCCCGTTCATTCAATTAAGCTCGTGAATTGACTCTACGTGATCGCAAGCTACGAAATTTGATCTATTGAATATATACATCAGTATATGGCAAATATGAGAGGTATGCCAAAGTTAGAGTATCGTACACAAGTTCGAAAAGCTTCACAGTACATAATCGAGTACATAAGAAGTTAATAGAAACACTATCTAACAAAACGTCGGGATACAAGTGTATTGTCTAATGTACGTATGCACGCAGTTTGAGTTTGAGTTTTGTAAAAGCGGTATAGATAATGCAAGAAAATGAGAAAGAATTGAGGCATTTTATAGAAAATAAATAAATAATTACAAAATTATATTTGTAGTTCAGTTCAGATAGTGTACAATAATTTACAACCTTATCTTTATAGTTCATGAGGCCGTCGTCACACAACAGCGTAACAGTAACGCGACGGTTGTGTGTTCGATCCCCACTCCAAAAAATCCGGCAGAAAGTGAAGAACAGAGTGTGTTAAAATTAGGTTCCCTCTGCATACCCTGTTGTCTGCGGGATAAAGCGTGAAGTTGATTTCATTTTAATTTATTTGTAGTTCATTGAGTTAATAGAAACACTATCCAACAAAACGAAGTACAAGCGTATGGGTGTCTAATGTACGTGTACACACACAGGTAGTTTGTGTTCATCCAGCCATTTCATTGTAAAAGCGGTATAGACGGGAGCTGGCTGGGGGTCGCCCGGGCTCACCTGCCGGTCCCCGGTCCAGGCAGGCGCACAGGCTTGAGGGGTGGCTGGCACCGCACACGCGGGCGAGCCCTCCCGCCGCGAGGACCTGGAGCCGGCCCGCGCCGCCCGCCCTCGTCGCACCACTTGTTGAATCCCTACACTTTTCATATAACATTCGAACTCGATAGGCGACGCGCGCGCTGTCTTGTTTTATAGTAAATTTTAACTGTTTTAATGGTTTCTCGTAATTTTTCTATAATTAAATACCTGTGATGTCTAGTTTTCGCTTTCGTGATACACTGTCCGCTCCTCGAATCCAGAATTCGCTTCGTTTGGTCTTCCTCTTAGTGTTGTTATTGTTATGGACGACTGTTTATCGTATAATACGCGAGCCCTTTACCCGCGTTTGTTGTACTTTTGAATATATTTAAACTATTGTTGAATACTTGTACCTGTTGACTATTACTAAAATAGATATCATATTCAATTTTCAAAGTTACATCGCTGTTAAATTATATGTTTTTTTGAAAACTGAGACGCTCTTCGTGTGAGGTAAGTATATTTACTGTGTTCATATAAATCATATTTATGTTTATAATGTATTTTTGTTAAATTCTATATTGTTATTATTTATACAAAATTTTCACAAATTACTATGTAATACAAATTAAACTATAGATTTTTTTAGCTATTTTACTTTATTTTTAGTAGGTAGGCAGAAAATATATTTTTCTTGTTAAAAACAATTATAGTGTTAAATGTATCGTAACATTCAGCCAACGCATGATGAGAGGCTTATTCTACGTACAGAGGGGATGGAAATGAGGTCAGTCAGTCAAGTATGATTGATATTACAAAAAAACTATCTATCTCATCCATAAATAAATTCAATCATTTCGATTCAGTATATTATGAGGAAATAAATATGAAAATCAAACATAATAATATATAATAAAATAACAAAAATATTCAAATTACGTTTAAGTTAACTCGAAAACATTACATCATATTGGATTCAGAGGGATAAGTATGTTGGGATCTTGAAATATTCTATTGTGTTGAATAGGAATCGGTAGAAACATATAAATTATTATTTTAAAATTGAAAAATGCAAATCAAGAAGAAAAATTTTTTCTAAAATTGTAGCTTTATCAGATGAGGAATATTATCCATTTTTATATTATATTAAAATCTTTTTAGAAGATTAATAAAATAATATTTTTTAAATATTATTACTTACAATAACCCAATTATATTTATCTATAGATATATATATAACTTGTTAAAATGTTTTATAAATCCAAATAAACAATCAAATCAGGTTCACGCTGTATCCCGCACAGAGCAGGATATTCAGAGGGAACCTAGTGCAAAGACAATACGTTCCCCACATTCCGTCGAATTCTGGAGGCATTGCGTGTTTATTGGTGGAACTCAACGCCGCGCTTTGCCTCGACACCAAAGCAAAGAAATGGAAATATACATTTAAATAAATAATTTATCTCTTCGAGTGGGGATCGAACCCACAAACAGTCGATTTTACAGTCACACACCAATACCTAGGTAATATTGAAAATTATCCTTAACTAGAACGCACAGGAAATATTTAGTTCCGTTAGCCGACGACGTGCGACGGCAGAGAAACTACTTTCAAGTAGCAAAATATCATCTTACCCGTGGAAATGAAAACCACCTGTATAATTTCTAAGAAGGCCGACAATCTGACGGCTCTGATATTTAAATTATTAGGGTACCGTGCCATACAAGGAAAACATGGAACCCTTATAGGTTCTATACCCTAATATTATTATCCGTATGTCCGCCTGTTTGTTTATATCTAAAATATTAAGTGCACGATCTATTGGAGCACATAAGTAATTAATATAATAAAAATATATAAAAGTTTACTATATTTAACACGAAATGACATGTACTTATAGAATGAATATAAGAAAACTTTCTGTCTACAGTCACACGCTTCTGCTTTCACGCCACGATGGTCTCAATTTTATAACTTAATAAGACCAAGCTCGATGAATATAAAATATGGACAACCCGATTGAGCTGTAACTAAGTACCAACAAAAATCTGCTCGCGCCTTCGAGCTTTTCCAAACTGTCTAGAAGAATATTTTAGATGTAAATATTTGCGGAGTTTGGAGGCTATTAACGTTTTATGAGATTCGATAACTTTTTCGATTACTAAAGCAATAAAAGGGCTATTTTGATTGACATTTGAAACCTTCTTACATTAATCTGTGGTTGGTTTTAGGTTATTAATTTATTTTAAAGGAGTTTTATTGAGAGATTTTTGTTTTTTTTTTTCTTAAAATATTTAAATAAATTTAAGGCAGTTTGTTTATATAGACTTAAATTGTAATAAACTTAAGTATACATTATAAATACTCTACAATCTAAGAAATCCATCTTCTTGGCCTCCTGTCAACCATTTAACGTGACCTATTTTTACCTTAGTACTTTGTCGTTTAGAAAAACTACACAATATCAACTTTTATTATAAATAGAAAATTATATTGTCTTGTGTAGAAGAATCTTGGGTAAAAGGCAATTAAAGTGATTGTTAATTTATTACCTGCCTTTGTCTAATTACAAAGATTAAAGACTTTTCAGCGTCACGCTGTATCCCTTGTCTCAATACAAGATTTTCAGGCTCCCTTCGCCTACACTGCTACGTGCGGGATACAAAATGAAGCTAATTTAAGTGAAGTAAGAAGCGAGTGGCGATCGAACCCACAACCGATTGCGTTTACATTCACACATTCGAGGAAGTGAAATATTTGTTTACATTTATATTTTCATTTCTTCGCTCTGGCGTCGAGCAACAAACAATGGCCCCAGGATTCGGCAGAAAATGGGGAACGGTTCCCTCTGGCTACCCTGCACTGTGTGGGATACAGCGTGAAGCTGAAAAAAAAAGTTAAAGTAAGTATGTTTTTATTAAGCGAAAGTATGACTTTAATTACGATTGTACTGGTTAGTCATTTTTTTACTTCAATAACAAATTTCAAAGCGAATTACCATTAACACTTTCAAAGGATAAGAGAAATTAAATATTAGAAATATATTAGGTTTTTAATATGTTACCAAATACTAAGGACAGCACGAATCAATCTTAATTTATATGAAAAAGGTTCGTAAGTCGTGACAGCTGCACGCGGCTCTATACCTCGATCCGACCGATACCGAGGTATCATTAATACCAATTACATATGTTCTGTGTTTTTGTTCTGATAACACACCTGTTTTTCAATTTTCATACAAAACGATTAAACAAATTATCTTTGTATATTTATAGTAATCTGTGGTATATTTATATAACTCGTAACCCAAAAACAAAAATTTCACATCGAGCGACGTTGAAATTGTTCTACGCTTGATACAACTTATTTTTGTGTTGTTGGCATCTTAATAAGTATTTTTCTTGACTAAGTGTGGAATAACAAATTTAATATTTTAAAAATATTTAACGAAATCAATTTTCGTACTAAATATTAAATTAAAAAAATAATAATAATAAACAAATTAATTATACAAAAATTTCAATACAACGATCACGCAGGTATCATATTCGTTTATTTTGACTCTTTATGTAAAAGAGGGAAGTGTAAAACAATTTATTATGTATACGTCGACGGTATTCGGTCGGCGAACGAATCCCATCAGAATTTAATTAGAGCTGTATCGGATCGGTGTTCCGCGAAGTATGGATCACATTTCTTTAACCGATGAAGGGTTGAGATGAAATTACTAAGGTCATATGTCCTATCCTATCAGGATAGGTTAGTCTCTGAAAGTAATCTAAAGATACTGTTCACATAACTTGCTTACTTAACGAGAACTTAGCAGCGAGAATGTCACAATAATTTATTCGCCCGAGAGGAGATTGAACCCATCAACGCCCCTTTATTTTTTTTTATTTTCTCGGTTACAAAATAAATACTTCTTTTCTAAAGTTACATTCATTGTTGTCTGAACAATGACACTGGCAGCTTAGTATTTCGAGAATCATATTATATTTTTTAAACGAGACACTCCCAAAGGTCATGAGACACAGCCAGCCGATACAAAAATAGAAAGTAATAATAGAGATAGATGTCGTTTATTTCAAGGTATTCTTTTAAAAGTTTCTCATCTGGAAAAGTTAATAATTTTACAGTTTTACAGTTAAATTTACAGATTTGTAGGAAATTAATCACGGAGAGCACAGTGTTATACTGAAAGTTATGAATTTAATTTTTGCAAAAGTATTATATATGAGTTAAGCCTTATGGTAGGCTATTATAGTGCAAGAACATCTAGATGTTTATCACCGATAACTATATCAGGTTTTCACCTGTTAATCTCAAAATTACTATCTCGTATGCTTTATTAAACTCAACTTATATAGTTTTCTTAGTGCATATAATAATGTTTGAGTGTAAGGGAATTGAGGGTAGTTATTTCGTTCTAAGATTGTGAGTTGCAGTGAGTAGTGTATCTTCATTTTGTATGAATTATTAGCGTATTTGTAGTCACGCGTTATCACGAATACCAGGATTGATAGTGACTGTCTAAAACCCCAAATGAGATATTGCATGATGAGTGGAATGGAGTAGAATTTAACGGCGCACTTTGTCTAATCATAGCCATTGCTAAGTAAGCTTTTCATAAAGAAAAAGTTTTTTTTAGCGCCAATAATGAGGCCAGTTGTGGCGCAGGGGCATAAGTATGTGACTGTAAATGCGACTGGCTGTCTGGGCGATTCTCTGAAGTTATTCTGAATACTCTGCAATTCTTTTGTTTCAATTAAATAAAAACCTTTTGTAGCCAAAGTTATATTTATGAACCGATTTTCTTACGTTTCATTTAATTTAATATGGCAGGCAGCCTAAAATAAAGTTTAGCTTTAAATTTTTATATTAATATACTTAAAGCTAAAGTTATATATGTTTAACCTTACAAGGTTAATTTGCTAAAAATATATTTTGCGCACCGAAATCTGTATTATTAAATGGAACTTTTAATATGTATACTAGTGACGTTGACATGACGTCATCTAAATTAAATTAAATAATACTTGTAGCTTCTGCTAGGTGAGACGATTTAAAACTGACTGACAAACTGACAGCAATTATATTTTATTACGAATAACTTGACGTCAACTGTGTAGGTTTCATTTGTCTTTTTCTTACAAAAACATGTTGGGTGATGGAAACCAAATTTAGATTTATAATTATACTTGGAATATACTATGAAAGCTGTGGATGAATATTTTAATAATATTATTGACATTATATATTTTATTATAATATATTTTAGTCATTTAATTGCATCTATTTTATAAGATACAATAATTCTTAATCGTGGTTTTAGCTCCGGTTTTTTTCCACTCCATCACAACTGGTCGCGTTTAAAATAAAAATATATTTACTTCAATTCCACATATTATTTAACTACATAGAAATTAATGAGACCAACCTAGTAAGTAACTAGTGTGATACTAGTACTTGTAACAGGAGACTCCGCTCTTCCATAGCACTTGTTGTATGGAAACAATAACAAATAAAATGCGTTTACAGTCACACTTTGTGCCTCTGCACCACCACTGGCCTCTTTTTCACCAGCTTTTTTCAGCTTTATGCTGTATCCCGCATTTAACATGATAGGCTTATGATGCTGGTAAAACTCAACGCGACTCTTTGTCTCGACGCTAAAGAGAAAAAATGAAAAACTTTGTGTTTACAGCACACTGACTGGTAGAGTATACACGTGTACCTGTCTGTTCCACGACTGACCTTATCGAAATGCATTTCGAAATTAATATTTCATTTAAATAATTCGACTATCCGAAAATTGTATATATATATTTTCTTGTTCATATATATAATTGATTCTATTTACGGTTACAAAATTATTGTAATATAATTAAATTTCAGTTATAATTTATGAATACATACAATTTACGAATAATACATTATTCTATTCAATTACATCTATATTTAATTATTGTTAAAATATAACATAATAATTGAAATATTAATTAATGTACGTTAAAATCAAATAATGGTATTTTACTAATTATTCTTATTTTATTTAAAGCTTTTTGTATAATTCACTTATATTTTTTGTGTTCTATGTAGAGAGAATGTAATTATTTAATAATATTCTATAGAAATATATTAGAAAACCTATAAAATTTGAACGTTGGACTTGAACCCGCAAATTTTTAACTACTTTGCCAGCTAAGTTGTGTTTTCTTATCAAAGTGTGTTTTCTATGTCGAAATTCTCACATTTCTACGACTAGTCTTTTTTTAGCGTCTCTATAGGGAGATTTTTGCTTTCCCCTCGCTGCCCAAGGATATTTGCTGATAATGATAATTTAGTAAGAAAAAAAATGCTTTATTGAATCATAAAATAAGCATATGTTGTAAAATACATCAACATTATACAACAAAAGAGTACAGAATCAATTTAGAAGTAATTCTCAAAGTGATTTATACTGTATTTAAATATATATATATATATATATATATATATATATGTATATGTTAAATAAATAGACCTGTACCCCGAGCGAATTGCTAGTATATATAATAAAATGTGTATATTAGAATGACATTTGCCCTATAAATCATCTACTTTAGTATTAATAGGGCTTCCATGCATAATCTGCAAAAAATATAACGCTTTAATTAAGCTCGCCTGAAGGGAGGTTTCTAATTATTTTACTCAGGCTTTGCCGATTAATATGTCTCCACAATAAGCTCTCATTATGGATTCTAAATATATTAAACGTTTTAACATTATGTTAATAATAAATTAGATGTTATTTTTCATCTCAATTTATATATTATTTTATATGTTTATAAATAAATAAAGAAATTAGATACATAAAAATATTGTTTTAATGTATTTTCTAATTTCACTGGGAGAAAAGAGGTCTATAAGATCGGTGGCCACCTCAGCCCTTCGGTACCGTCCCAAATTACTTCCTGTGACCAGCTCTTTATCATTCATCATTTATTCATCATCTTTATAGTTAAGCGATCACCTCTTGAGATGTTCGTCGCCTTTTAGCGTTCACGAGTTACTCAACGACTATTATAGTTTTTTTTTTAGTATTATAATAGATATTTAATGCAAAAATTGATAATGTGAATATGTTGAAGTGAGAAACATTTTTTTTTAAATAATAAACTCAAAATTTAATTATCTTTAATTAGTCTGTGAGGCCGTTGTGGGTTTAAATCCTAATACGAGATATGATAATATATTTTTTTTCTCACTCTTTGTTACAAAATATGGCGCGGTGTTGAGTTCCGTCTCTTATGCAATCAAACACCAATTACAGCTGTCAATAATGTATTTTATCTTAATAAATATTTTTCTTCGACATAGAGGTAAATGTTTACACTGAAGTTAATGGGTCTGTGGCGAAATTAATTTAGCCTGAGGTCCTACGAAATGTTATGTTGACTTTTGCAGTGCTCTTGAGACAAAATGTATGAGATTCTAGTCAAATATCACGGGCCACTGACCTTGACGAAAATTTAATGATAGAACACGTTTAACTATTTCATAGAGTTAAAAATTTTTTATGCCATCTAATAGTTTTTACCTTTTCAAGTACGGAAACATAAAAAATATATTAAAACGATAAAAAATCTGATACATTTATGTGCACGTTTTAAGTATAAGACACGGAAATGCCACGAATAATGTCACACGCCCCTTTACTAGCTATTAATCATATAGCTTTCATTTTATTTTAACAAAAATGAAAGACGCAAAGTAAAATCCGCGCGTGTTATTATTCTAATATACTCTTTTTTACCCTACAAACAAACAAATACGTCTGCAATTTTGAAAAATATTTTTCAATATTATTATATTTTACATTGACTTAAAAATATTTCAAAGCTCTTCCGAAGGACTTTCATAATTATCTTTTTTTTATCTTTTGATATACAGCAAGTTGCATTGAA
Organism: Heliconius aoede; assembly: GCA_037355905.1. Classification (NCBI taxonomy): domain Eukaryota; kingdom Metazoa; phylum Arthropoda; class Insecta; order Lepidoptera; family Nymphalidae; genus Heliconius; species Heliconius aoede. Next base: position 23,925 of record JBAIZZ010000271.1, read on the forward strand.
TAGTAATGTTTAGATTAATATTACAAAATATTTAATTAGCGCTAGTATGATCTATGAGATTTTATTGTATTGAAATGTGAATATGTTTTTTTAGATTTACGCTGTATATCGCAAATAGTTGGGTGGGTAGAAAAAACCTAGGAACCTAATGTTAATTAGGTTCCTAGGTCATTCTTGAGGTATAAGGAAATAAATCTTGTAAATTTTTAAAACATATAATTTAGTTGTATAGTTTTTTATATGTAGCATTAAAAAATTACAGAGGAAGTTTCGGAGCTTTAAGATATGTGACGTCTTCGAAATATTATCTCCATATGATTAATATCGTGCGTCATGTTCAGGTTATCCGCGAAGGTGAGAGAATAAAGCTGTGTAATTTATTAAATGATACCACGCTCCCATCATATAATTTAATGCTTATATGTATTACAATGTAACATTATATCGTATAATTCCTATTTGTATTTTGAAGTACAAACTTCAGATTTTGGGCAACTTATTATTATTTTACTAGATCCCTAATAAAGCTCGCTATACTTAATAAAACCGGTGAAGTGCCGCTAAAAAAATTATATTTTTCTATAAAATAACTATAATTTTTCACTTTTTGGAGTTTTTTCCTTCTTTGTATTGTATTTAAGTTCTCACGTCGTGCTAAATTTATTGACAATAGGTTTACGGGAAGTTCCCTTTAGGGTTTGAATCAATATATAATAATAAGCTCGTATCTTTGGATAGCGTTGACAGAAGGTTGTATTTGCTCTAAGGGACCATACACTTGAATATTTGATATTAATTTAAATAATTTTAAATCACACCTCCATATAATCTCGAGATGGTCTTGAGAGGTTAACAGACGAGCAACGAAGTGATACGATACGAAAGTCCCGTTTATTGTCCTTTTAAAGTGTGGAACCCAAAAAATGTACCAAGATACTACATTCTAAAATAATATTAATATTTAAATATAATTTATTAGTGAAGTAGTCTTTACATTTGTATTTAGAAGATGATAAGTACGCGTAAAGTTTAAAATTTGGAACGAAGTAAGGAGGTAAAGTTATTCCATTAAGCTAATACTCCAACACGCCTTACTTTGACCAAAGACAAACTATAAGTATCTCTTAGAATGTACTGTTTCGTGAATGTACTCGTCTAATATGCACATAGAGCATGGTTCTTTTTAAATATTTACTTTAATAAATAATATGTTTCTATAAGAAAATTAAATTAGTACACAGTATTAAGTTTAATATATGTAAAATGAGAGTATTTTAATTACTTTAAGTTATTTAACTTTTTTCAGTGTTGAATACTTATGTTAAATAATGTGTTAATATTAGTATTGAATACTGATTAGTTTTTAATATAAATATTTACAGTTGTATTATTATAATAATTTATTGAAGGTGGTAAGTACGTCAGACTGTTTGTTGTTTATATTCCAAATCAAGAAAAATGAGATATTTAATATTTTTCTCTGCTCTGGTGTCGAGGAAATATGTGGCGTTGAGTTGAAGCGGAGTGTTTTAACACTAGGCCCCCACTGCCCACCCCGCTACATGCGAGATATAGCACAGTAAAGCTAAAAAAATACTGAAAAACGTAACACATATCTCTCTCTGAGACAAAATCGAAAAAGAACTCTTCTCTATCTGCGGTAGAAAACATTCATCCCCTAAATAGAATTACGTGACTCCACGTCCATATTTTGAGTGCTTGGATTTAATGATTCGACCCAATCATATCCGACACATTCCGCTCCAGTAGACGATGTGACACTGACACAAAGGGGCAGACGCTTTATAACCGTAGAATTAAGAGAGAGGTACTATTATATATAATCAAATATTAACATATTTGATTTTTCTAACTTTATAAAAAAAAGTAAAATTTTCACACATAGCAGGGTAGGCAACCTAGTGTTAAGACTCTTATGCCACTGCGCCACGACGGACTCAAAAAAAGTATTATTTATAAATATAATCCCAGTATCCATTGTACTTTGGAACGTAAAACACGCTGATCGGAACGTGACCATCATTTACAGAGTTTATTTGACAAGTGATTAATTTGATAGCTTACAGTTGCCGGTTATACCAGAGCTTTATTGCTTATAGTTTCAGAACTGAGAGGATGTATAAATATTATTAAGTACAGCTTTTTGAGCTTCACGCTGTATCCCGCACGCAGCAGGGTAAGCAGAGGGAACCTAGTGTTAACACTTACTTTCCCACTTTGCGCCAAATTCTCGAGGCTTGGATTGCCTTACCACATAATACATAACTTTGAACAACTTTGAACTTTGCCGTCAATATCTATGACGCGATTTCGTAGTTAAAACTGTGGTTCCTTTTGAAGTGCTGACAAAAACACTCTGTATATATAAATTATTTAAAAAAATAATGAAGTGTACAGCAGCCTAATGTGGGATAGAACATAAAAAATACAAGAATATAAAAATTATTAATTTATCGTGCATGAAATATATTTTTCAAAGAAATGAGGCAGAGGGAGCCAGTTTTAAGACAATTATTATCTGAAGTTGCTGCACGCTGTATCTTGCATATAGCAACGTAGGCAGAGGGAACCTAGTGATAAAATACTCTGTTTAACATTGTCGCTAATTTTTTTACATACTCCGTCAACACACAATATGTGATGGATCTCAACGCCGTGCTTTGCCAGAGTGAAAAAATAAAAAAATAAAAGTAATTTAAATCGTACCCGAAACTATCGTGTTTAAACACACAATTGCGACGGCTTATAAATATTATAATTCATGAAAAAAAAAGCTCTATAATAATCTCACAAAAAAGACATTGTTATGTTCACATACTAGAAAATCACTGTTTAAAATGTGTTTAAAAGCATATATTTGAAGGACGTATTATATTTCCCTTACGATAAGGTCGCGCAATCAGCGCGGCTCGAGGCGATGTAACATGGTTTTCCAATATACCACGGTGGACCGCTCTCTTGTGTGTATGTGGCGTTTTCTTATTATGTATGTTTCAGACCACTAAGTGCACTCATGTTATTTGTGTACGTCAATAAAGTAAGAGAAGTGAGAAGAATTATTAATGGCTGCTCACAACCGGTTGGACGGTTAGAATATAGCAGAGTTCAATCATGGCGCAGGGGCACAAGTTTGTGACTCTAATCGCAACTAGTAGTAGGTTCTATTCCCACTCAAGGAAATGAAATATTTAATAAGTTTATATTTTCATTTCTTCGCTCTGGTGGCGATGCAAGCGTACCATTGAGTAGCGCCGCTCAACTTCTTGCTTCACTCTGTATCCCGTAAACAGCAAGCAGAAAGAATATAGTGTTAAGACATTCAATCAATTAATTATAGATTTCTTTTTACTTGAGGCATAAGCCTCACACGGAGAGAATATGTAGTCAATCCATCAATTTGAAATCATTGAGTATTACATATAAATACCGTACTATTCTCATACCAAATTGTACAAATGAAAATAATTAATTTCCGTAAGTGGGGATCAAATCAAAAACCACTGAATTTACCGCGGCACGTGGCCTAAATTTATATACGGTTAAAATTTTTATTATTAGTTGGAACGTCAGTAGAGGGAAAATAGAAAGTGTTACGACAATCCTTTCCCCGTTAAGACATTTCTGACGAATTCTTGAAGCACTGTAAGTTCATGAAAATTTTCAATATTTCAATCCCTGAATGGGAATCGAATCCACAACCGTCACGCAAGTTACAGTTAACCTTTAGTAAAAGCAACTACTGTACAGATAAGAGTATCTATACAGTAAAGACGTAGCTCTAAGCATTTATAAGTTGATTTATAAGACTAAGGAAGTTTCCATAGGGAATAAGTTAAATTATTTATAGTTGCTAGAGTCAATACGTCATTGACACGTAAAATACGTGTTGCTATAGAAATAATCTATACTATTAGTTATAGATATCTATCTAATCGGTAAATACACGGCATCAAATCTTGTTCTAAATTCATAGATAAAATATGATATATTTTAAATTGAAGGTATATCGCAGTCTTTTTACCGTTTATTTAGCAACTCACAAAAATATATAGAAAACTTAAGTAAGATGCCTAAGCGCGGCGTTGAGTTCTGCCACTCAACACGCCATAGCTTCAGAATTCAGCAGAAAGTGGGTAAAGGAGTGAAAGAGAAAAAAGTAAGATGTCTTATACTTATGTAAATAAATAATTTGTAAATAATATAACATAAAAATCTATTTAGCTGTTATAGCAGCCTCGTGCCAAGACAATTCTGAGATAAATCTATTCCTTATGCATCGTAGGTGATGAAATAAACATATATTTGAAAATACTTTACCGTACAAAGATATACTGAGAAGTTTTGTAATAAAATATATAGTAGAGTGGGAGGGAGTGTAATATTTCTGATAGTTCACACGTGTGTAAATCAGAATTCGACGAAGTGAAGTGAGCAATGTGACCTATCTAGAGGTAGCACTTGACTTATGGAACCTCTTGGATGTGGATATATAACGTAATATTATATAAACTACATAAAAATCTTTTTTAAAAATAAATATTCTATCGCCGAAACATTTTTTTAGCTTTAAGCTTTATCTCGCATATAACAGAGCAGAACGAGGGAACCTTTATTGAGACTCTCCGTCCCCTTTTCAAGGAATTGTGTATTAAGTGCTGGAATTCAACGAAATTCAACAAAAATAGTAGCGGTATAGTATAATGTGCTACGACGGCAAAAAAAATATAATACTTTTAATAATAAAAATATATATAATAAAGTGATTGTGGTCTATATTTATTGCACTGATTAGTCACTTCAATTAACGCTTGAGCTGAGTTGGCGCTGGTCGTCGTTGCAGCTGAAGGCTTAATAATGAACCCTGCGTAATCACCTGATATGGCTAATAAATATTTATAATAATGAAAATTCTCTTGTTAATTCATTTAAATATTGTTATATCAGCTTCACGCAGTATCCCATCTATAACATGGTAAAACCTTGTGTTAATACACTCCGGTCTCCTTTTTTTACCGAATTCTGGAATTATTACGGCTTAGAGTGGTGGAACTTAAACGCCGTGCGAAACGAAAATATTAAATATTTCATATAGCCGAGTGGAAATTGAACTCACAACCTATGCGTTCACAGTTTTGTGTTCACGTTTGTGCCTCTGCGCCACGACTGACCTCTAAAATATATTTATTATATGTAAAATATGTCACGAAAAAAGACGCATTTGTTTTAAAAGGTTATGTATGTATGATAAAGTAGTAAAATTACATATAAAATTATATATATATTGATTAGGCCCCGTCCTTGGCCATATATATTTATATCAACGTAGTAACTTGAATATTTTTCGTTAGCGTAAGTTAGAAAATTTAACGTTAAAATCCTAAGAGCCTTTGGCCGATATATTTAACCTTACCCATGGGGCGTAATGCCCCATAGCTACATTAAACCTGTCAAGCTTCTCATTTGAGTAAAGTTGCTTTAACAAATTCAATTACTGTTTAAAAAACCTAAACAACAAACTGAACGTGTATATTTTAGTGGATAAATATATTAAAATATTTGAACGTCTGACTTTTTATTTTGCATTAGCATTATCGAAGTATTCTAATGAGAAAAATTTTCTAGATTTATCGTGAGAACTAAGTTAACTCGTTGAAATGGACACACAGGAGACTCTATTAGAACTTTTTTTACTTTAAATTATAATAGAAAATAAATGTTGACACTCTTAGGGCTCACTGTTGCATTAATTATATTTCGTATTCGTATGCAATTAAATATTACTATATAGCTTACTCAGAGAACATATGAATAAAAAATACCAATATTTATTTCAATATGCAAGCAATTAAAATTGCATTCCAAATTCCGAAAAATGTCAAAAAGAAAAAGTTTTAACGATCAAGTAGATCGAAATAGTTAGCTCGAGCTTCCATAGTATTTACACAAAACTGAAATCTAAAATGAATAAATAAGTGCTTCTAAAAGTAAAACAAATCTAAAAAAAAGATGAAAATACGAGAAAAATAAATTTCTTACATATGGAAAATTAACAAGCAGAAAATATATATATATAATAGAAATAAAACTAACTCGTTTAACTTTAGTAAACTACAGTCATTTGAACTGTTATTGGCACTCGCAACTAATAATACAATACGAGGCACTTAAACTGCCTCAATCGAGTTGGACGGGATCGCGGCCATTGTCGTTATTTGTTTGTGTTCTAAATAATACAGATGGCGCTTTGTCCAGCTTACATTAATATTCGGAACCTTCAGATATGAGTCGAAGGCTGTCGGTCCGAGTCCGACGCGGTCGCTAGCGCCGTCCATATTTAATATTCTAAGTGCTTTTTCGTGTATACAAACTAAATTATAGCATAAATTTAAGTTTATTTCGATTTCCGCTTCGTCAAAGAGCTTAAAATATTCATTTAGACCCTGGTAAATAGTTTTTGGTGTTTCCAACTAATATATATCTATCCTGTCTGTACTCTGCCTGTCACTACTGATGTCGCCCAAACAACGGATCGATTGAACTGAATTAAAACAAATAAGCAAAATATAATTAATATTTCTTAAACACATATACAAATTATGGTCCAAGGGTATCTTGGGAGTATGGTAATTTTTTAATAATAAGGGCCAGGTTTTTTCATCAAATAATAAAAATTTAAATTAAAATAAACAATTTGAATCAAATGAGACTACAAATGTCAATAAACTTAAAATTGAAAACATTAAACAACAATTTGAAGTTATATTAATATATTACATAACACCCACGGGTCCGTAGATAGATAGATATTTATTGCCTGCGACAGGATTTATAGTAATGTAATTCTATCTTTAGAAGGGTAGAACAAGACGTATGTGGGTGCATCTGTAACCGCTACTAAGCCTGACCCTAGGAGTTTTGATATCTTATACCTACACATATATCAAATATTTCTCTTTGAGATCACAAACCTCATATAGCGTTTGTACTGTTTATTATAATTTATTAATATTTTTTTTTCATATAAATGTTACAAAGATTTTTTTAAAGTGAAAGCAAACTTTTGTATTGATTTTTTATCAAAATGAGAGGTCGTAAGTACAATTTGCGAACGTGGATTGGAATCCAATAAAATATCCAGTAAAATTTTTACGTACTTTGTAAATACATATTTACATACATATTTTATAATTGGCACTGAAAATATGATAGCACTGCTTTTGCAAAACCGTAGGTATAATAATTAAAATAGTTTAACGCGAGCCGCTGGCCGTATGAATGCCGGGACGACCGCAACGTAGCGAGCGTAGGTTTCTGTGTGAGTTCACTCTGAATAACTAATGTATGGCGTTTATGAATCTGTCTTGTGGGAATTACTATCGGGAAGTACATATTTATAAAATTTTTGATTTACTTTTGTTACTTAGAAAACGTTTAAATTTGACATGCATGTACGTATAATGTGGGTTAAAATCAATACCATAGATATTGACCGATGACACAGACAGTTTACTGTAAAATTTAATATACAAGCACATACAAAAAAGTATAAGTAACTCAGTAAAAGGAAGCAAAAAATAGCATAAAAATATATATCTTTTTTTGGTGGTGCCATTTTTCTGTATTATGATTACCTGTTTGTATAATATGTGTTTGCAAATTCAGTTTTAGAGTAGATGGTCTCTACGTCATGTTTCTACTACCACTTCAGCGTTCGATACATGATATTTATAATACTCGAGTACGATATTTACGTGACGTGAACGACAACATCACTTACTCAAGAAATAAGTAATACACTAAATAACTCAACAGCAGTAAATTACTTAAGTCTACTAACGAGCAAAAGCGTAGAGCCCATTCTATAACGATCTTCACCTCAAAAGCTTTACTCTGGTATGTGTCGCTATTCAACTCCTTCAAAGGCGTCTTCTTGATAACGTATTCGGTTAATTTGCTGAAAACAAAAGGGTTTTTGTCAAAATGAAGATCGATCGCACTCCATTAGGCGACACAAGGTTAAGCTTTTAAAAAATATATTTTACATGTATATAGGATTGTGAGGCTGCTGTACATATTTCTGTATCTATATATAAAATAGAGATAGCTTTACACTGCATCCCCGTATTCACCGAGGTAGGCAACGGAGACCTAGTGTTAGTACACTCCTTTCCTCATTATTTGCTCAATTTTCGAGATTTTTCTATATCCCTCCATCATCTTATATTTCTTCTACTCTGGTACCAAGGCAAAGCGTGGCGTTGAGTTCTACCACTCAACACGTAATGCCTCCAGAATTAAGCAGAAAGTGGGGAACGGAGTGTCCAAATACTAGATTCCCTTTGCCTATCCTGCTGTGTGAGGGATACAGCGTGAAGCTGATTGTATAATATGGTAATATTATAATTAAAATTGAGTTTTTCTCTCAATAAATAATACCCATAACAATTAGAGAAACACTTATTGCTAAGTAAAACAAACTGAGTTTCCAGGGTAAATAATATAAATAAAAAACAAATATGATAACATACCTCATGGTATGTTATGGGGTGGCATGTGATATTGTATGTTTAAAAATGTATGGCGTGATCAATCAAATGTAAGTTATCTTTTTAATTTCGTTGATTTAATTTTCCTTGATTTACATCATATAGTCACGAAGCGAATTATGTGTGAATAAATTTGACGTTTTCTTGTTTAGTTCTATACGTATGATATCTCAGTGAAATATATGCATAGATATTTATTTTGTTTTATAGTGGTGATGAGGCGACAGAGATATATAATAAATAGATAGATAAAGAAAGGTTTGTATTCATAATGACTGTCTACTTATATTAGTAGACTAGCGGCCCACTTGCAGCTTTGCTTGCATACCACCTATAAACCTTTTCTTAGAATTAATAAAATATTTAAGCCATATAATAAACCGACATATATTTAACTAATTACATAGACAAATATTATTAATGACAAAATTCTATGGCATATGTCATTAATATTAATAATATAAAATAAAAAAGTAAATCGAATCAGTAGATCCAGAGATCTTAGCGTTTAAACAAACAAACAAACAAACTCTCCCGCTTTATTATATTAGTATACATAGAGATTAAACGACACTTCTTAAATTATAATAACAAATTTATATTATTTTCACTCAGTATTTCTATGATCATCCAAATGCAAAGTGTAAAGTCAAATATATTTGGAAAACTTGGTCGGAAAATTTCTATATTTCGACGAAAAATGTGGAATTTAGTTATTTTTCAATTTTGATTCGATGCCACAGCACGTAGCGACCGAAGCGATATGTAACACTGACAAATATGTATGTAGTAGATTCCATAACGATAAAATACAATAGTAGGAATCATTTTTTTTCAGAGAGAGCGTAAATTTTATGCATTGGTGCCACAAAGTTTTAGAATAGATATTTCATTACTTTTTAGCTTACAGAGCTTAGATAATGTCGGAGAAAAAAAGTAGTATTTTTTTACTTTTTGTTTAATATTAAGTGTGTATATGGATTCCATTTAATCTCTTGAATATTATCAATATTATTTTATAAAACGAGTAACTTCTTTCATAGTATGTAAGTTATATCGTCAAGCAACTAAATGAAAAAGAAAAAAAAGACTTATTACCATTCTATACATCAACAGCACATGTAAACATGTGACAAAACATTAATATTGTAATATAATATATAAGAATTTCACATGTAAATACAAATTTCATTTCTATATAACAAGTTTTACTATCTAGCTAAAGTTCGTTCTAGGTGAATCTAGACAATTTTGTATTAAATACAGTGTGTATAACGCATGTATCATTTCCTACTAAATCAACATTTAGTTTATATGCAAATAAAATTCAATTCCAAACGTTTATTTGATCGCTGTTTGCGTAATACACGAGCTAAAGACAAGTAAGACATGTACTATGATTAATGTACTGACAAATTAAAAATGTATACATGAACATATGAAGATTATTTACACCACTGACACTTTTAATAGATATATATATATACATATTTAATCTTTTTTAGTTTTTTGTATTAACATTTAAAAACCACCTTAATTTTGATATATATGTGTTCTACATATGACATTTTCATAATTGAATTAAGCGACTATAACTAGCAACATGTAAATTATAGCTGCGAGTTGCGACTCTACGGAATACTGTAAACTAATGTGACCTTATTTAGAATAAGCAGTGACTAACCACATCTTTCACTTGTTAAATTACAATATGCAGAAGTGCAACTTATTAGTTTGCTTATTTATACAAATATTAAGTTATATAAAATCCGGACAGTTATTAAAACCACAAAAATGTCATTTTTAAATTTTTTTTTATGTTTATGCCAAGGCCAGACCTCTTCTAGCTCGACCATCCATAAAGCTCGGTGGCGCTGTTGAGGCCCATAGTGTCAACACCATACTATAAAATCGAAAAATCTATCTACTAGAAACTAAATAGAAAATACATTACATAAATGGAAACTAACTAATATATTTTATATAAGATTTTGTGATGCGTCTATAGACATACATCTATTTTGCATACAAATTAAATTTAACGAGCACTATGATGTCACTTACGAGTATAGGTATATTGAAGTATGTTTTCTTTATGTACAATTTTCTACTAAAAAATATTTGTCTCGACATAGGAGCGAAGAAATAAAAATATTTCTTTCTTTATTTTTTTAAGACAGAAAAAATTATATATTACAATTCCAATGATTTTGGGCAAACTAATTTCTACTTTACATATTACATATAGTTTTTCAATCATTTTTCATAGCAATCTTATTTACTATAAAATTGAAAAATATATTTTCTTACACAAAAGTTAAACATTTTAAACGGTTATATTTTTGCGCAGTTTGTTTAGGTCCGGTCTCAAGCAGACGTGTCCTCTTTACGATATTGCAATTTCTAGTTAAACTTAGTTCATACTGCAGTGTAATATGCTGGAAAATGGAAACTTTGAGTAGTTTAGATAGTGAACTGCATTCGTTGCCGCAGAGGGCTCCATGGCCTTAAGACGACTGTTAGTCTTAAATACCATGAAGTGATCACGTAGAATATAATATGCCTTAGTTACTGCGAGCTTTCCATTTAATTGGCTTTATTTGTAAAATACTTAATGTTTTATAGTAGAAATGCATAAAATAAATTAAATAGTAATATATAGGTCAGTCGTGGCTCACTGGCATGAACGTGTGACAATAAACGCGAGTGGTCGTAGGTTAGATCCCCACTTGAGGAAATAAAATATTAAACTTTAAATCCTTTAAATATATATACAGCTATATATATTTAGAGGAATTTAAAGGTATATTGTATTAGATAACCCTTTATTTGAAATTTTTATTCTTTAATTTTTAGGAGTGCACTATGATCTTTAGCCGTTGTTTGGCACTCATCCATTTCCATTGGTTGGCTGAAAGATATTTCCTTTAGAAATAAGCCCGCCATTGTAAACATATCTTTTCAACTGTATTTTACAATTTTTATTTTATATGTGCATTTTTTTTAAACGGTGGTGATTTAAAGATTTTTCCATATAAACTTTCAACCCCTATTTCACATATTCAGCGTTGACATTTTTCAAAATTCCTTCTTAGAAATTGGAACATTATTAAAATAAATAAATATCCGTCAAAATTTCACGTTTCTACTTTAAAAAAAAATAAAGCTTCCAAACCAACTCAGGGAAAAGAATTTCACAGCCTAAACAAAATCTGATATTTAATTTCTCGAGTAGGAATCGAAACCACGACCGTCGCGTTTACAGTCGCACTCGTGCCTCTGCGCCACGACAGGTTCAAAATGTTACTAATAACTAAACATTTTCAGTGTTTGTTGCTTAAGTAAAGTTAAGTCACCACTCATCGCTTTGTTCTCTACGCTCAACCAATTTACCAAAATATGTGTTTAATGGAGGTATTGAGTGTATAAACTGTAATATCACGATTAAGATAAGAATACTTTGTGAATAGTAGCATGATTGTTTTTCACTTAATATTAAGACAATCCGGTAGCCTCTTCCTGGCCGCACTTGAGACTGCGGGACGTCGCAATGACTTCAGAATTCGGCGGAAAATATTTACATAAATCTTTCCATTTGAAATTATACAACACCTGTACAAAAAAGGTCGACGAAATTAAGGGAGAAGTTCTGCCAAATGCACGGACATGCGGGCAAATTTTAATTAGTCTCATAAAATAATTTCAACCCTTTGGTTCCAACTCAAAGGAACTCCTTGTAGGTATTTCTGGGAGAGGACAACCGACTTTCAGTTGAAAAGCTATATAAATGTTTAATTATTTTTAAACCAAAAACCGGTTTTCTTGAGGCCTGTCGCGTGCGGGGCGCAAGTGTGAAATTGTAAACACGACAAGTTGTGGGTTTAATTTCCACTTGGCGAAATTAAATTTCCATTTCTTGGCTCTAGTATCATGTAGTTTTGAGGCAAAATGCAGCGTTCTGCCAGCCTCCAGAATATAGCGGAAATAGAGAACAGAGTGTCTATATACTAGGTTCCCTCTGCCTATTCAGAATTATCCAGTCAGTATTATTCAGAATTTTATAAATTTCCACTCATATTTTATGCAATATTACATTTAATATACGTCGTATAGATAGTATTGTAACATTGTATCCTCTTGTTAGTGTTTCAGACATTCAAATAAAACTAGCACTACATTCCTATTGTAAAGGTTTATATCACTTTTTTAGAGCCTTCTTAAACTAGCGTGAATCAAATAAAATATTTTAGAATACAATACAAACATGCAAATAATGTTTGTATTTTAATACTTTTCACTTCACGTTGTATCCCGCTTCACGCTTCACGTTGTATCCCGCATTTAACGGGCGAGGCACAGGTTTATGTTAAGACACACCGCTCCTCACTTACCGTCAAATTCTGACGGCACCGAGTTTAGACTGGCGGCCGTGTACGACGATATTTGTACTATATAAAATTTATTTAATTATTTTATAATATATTTTGTAAGAAAATTGACATACTTATTTCAAAGTCAAAATAATTATTAAGATTACAACTATAATACTTAATAAGAATAAGATAATTTATGCACACATACATCAAGTAAATATTACTGTAATAATAAATAATTTTTTTTTGAAGCCTGTATATAGTTTGTGGAGGCATTTAGCACTTTTTAATAAATATCTAAATCTTTAACAAAGCTAAGCTGTTTCACATATGAGCAAGTGGAAAAAAGCTCTAATGAAAGTACGTCCGTACAATTTTATTTTGTTCACATTAATTATTTCATTTTCTTTGTATGTACAAAGTAGGTCATCATTCAGTTTTAGTGTATATGAATATTTATATGTTAATTATTTATATTTCATTCGATTCAGCAATTTTTTTGTTAACGTTACATTGGCGTAACAATGCGCTATAGTGAAAGAGTAGTGCGAAAGTTCATTTAGTAAATAGTGTGTGGTGGGTGCAGAGACAAAATACATATTTACAAAAAACCAGAACGACCAAACGAAAATATTTTAATTTAAATCAAACTTAAATAGAAATTGAAAATTCTTCTTTTTTGTACACTTTTTATCTTTATTATCGTGACATCGATTAAACAATTTTACACTTATAATTATTATTTCTAATCTCCATAAAAATCATTAAAAATGATAATGTACAGTTTAACAAGTCACCTATTTCACTTGCGCCCTAGTGTGACGTACCAGAACAAACTACAGCAACGACTCCATTCAGCAATCTCCACGGGATTATATGTATAACAGGTATATATATATATATATATATATATATATATATATATATATATTCGCTTCGCTATAGATTTTGTTTCAATAACACTTTTATTTACATTATATTGTGATTTTTTTTGTTTTATTATTATTTGACATTATAAATAGTAAAATATTTATAATCGCATTATTTATTTATTATACTAATAAAGAAAACTTACGATGAACTGATTATATGCAAAAGTGTTCAGCGATATACTAATATATGTTGATAACATTATACTGAATGAATTATTTAATATTTTCATTTCAACCTCGAGAATTTAGCTGTTAGTGGGGAACAGAGTGTCTTAACACTCTCTCAACTCTGTTTTTGAGAGAAACATGCATGTTTTTCAGCAGTATCGCGTGTATTTGCAACTAATTATTTGTAACTCGATTAAAATACTAACATCGTGCGAGCTATAAGCTTCGTAGGCTTTAAACGAGAATCTATAATAGAGAAGAAACATAGAGAAAAAACCGAATCCCTAAACGTGAAGGTCCGCAAGGGCATACTAATTATTCGTTACTGCCCCTAAGAATAAAACGTGAGTAAAAGAAAAGCTATAAACGTTTATGAGTATTTGATTCGTGTTGTGGAAATCCAATAACAATTACGAATTTAAGCTTCCATTTTGAAAAGAACTTTTATTTTGGGGCAATATCATTAAATTAATAATTGAGTATGGTATTGGATACGTCCGAGTGGTGTATTTAGTGTCTATTATATAGTAGGTGGCGTTGACAATTGATTCAATGACAATTATTTCAATATTTAACTTGAACTTTCAACTTTAATGATATTCTAAACTTAACGGAGCCTGTACTGTACCTATTATTTTTTGTCATTTAGCTTCTGTACCAACTATGTCTTCTGCATGTAACAGGGTATATAGAGGAGGCCTAGTGTTAAGACACTCCGTTCCCCATCATCCAAATCGTATTGAGTGGTGAAACTCAACAACTTTGATTTCTTATCACAGCGAAGAAATTATAATAAAGAATGAATGACCGACCGTCGTGTTAGCAATCAGGAGCTGTTTCTATCACTGGTCCACGTTGCATTCGCCTCAATCTTAATACATACATTTATAAGAATTATATACATTTATAGAAAAAATCATGGGTTCATTTTTTATTTTTATTATAAAAAAATATTTACCACAAATAATAATATTATTATGAATGTTCATTCACGTACGTTTAAAATTTTAAGCAATGAAATATGTATAGTTTAATTCTTTACGACTACGGCCCCGACGGTATCGCACAATTGGCAGCCTTCGTTTAAAGGGCGGCGCTGTCATGTCAACGTCAACGAAAAATAAAGCTTGCAGTATTTATTAGAATATTCAATTTTGAAACATTTTTTCAGCACTTCCTTTAAAGAGATAGTATCATGTGCCCCATAAGACATAGAATATTTCTTACAAAATCAAGTTTTAAAAGCAACTATTATAAGTTTACAAATAAAGCCCTAACAGCTTCAGCTTCACGCTGTATCCCGCACACAGCAGGGTAGGGAAAGAAAAAAAGAAACAAGCAAGCGAAGGAAGTGTTTCCCATTTTTCGCCGATTTCTGGTAGTTTTAAGCATTGAGTGGCGGAACTGAACACCGCGAAAGTCCTAACATTTACAAAACCTAAATGTACCATTTTTTTCCTTTTATTAATCTGACTAATAAGTCTTCTTTTCTTATTTTAAACGAACGATAGTAAATGGTGCATTTCAAAAAAAAATCATTCACCATAAAATTAACGGTCGACTTATTTTCTTTCGAGCGTCATCAATATTTGACAGCGACGTGAAATCAGCTAAAAGCCTCCACATGTTACTCCTTTACGCGGGTCACGTACAAACGGACCCAAGGGATGGATTCCCGATATTAGGTTCTATTTCGTGCGGTAAATCTTGCATTTCCCACTCTTATATCACGTGATTAGAAAAACAAGTGTTTTAACGGTAATTGTGGGTAATTATTAGCAATTTGGTAAATGGAGATCTAGATATATTTTGATATATCTACATTATTATTATTTTTTGTGGAAAAGGACAAAATATATCTAAATTATTTATCTAAATAATTTTAATGTATCTAAATTAATTAGAAATCTTAGTCAAAGATTGAGAATTGTTGTGGATTCTGCTTAAGGAATAAACAAAATAATGATTAAGTCCACGATATATAAGTATATAAGTTTGATAGAAACACAATATATATATATATATATATATATATTTAGCTGTATTCTGCATATAGCAGAGTAGATAGAAGGAACCTAATGTTAAGACACTTGGTTCGCAATTAACACACTCTCGTTCCTTTGCCGATTTCTGTTTGCATTACGTGTTGAGTTGCGAATCTAAACTTTACACTTATACTGTAAAAGCTATTTATGTTGTTGTAAATTGATTTCCACGTAAAAAATATAACGAGTTGTGTTTTAAGTAGCGCATTCTCAACACAAAAATCAATGACCCAAAATGAAGGCAAAACCGGGAAAAAAAAATTATTTGATCGGCTTAAAACTGGACTCTAAAGCTCTTCACTCAGTACTTGTCTTGTTTTAGATTTCCCTCGAGATATTCAACAAGCTAGTACAATCATGAGAACAACAGCCCCAATATAGCTATATTTAGGAAGATTGATTTTATTAAAGGCTTTTAATTTTTTATATAATAAATATAATTTTGTTTTACACACTTGTTATTGATTTTTAATCACTTTATATATTTCTTTCTTGTCTTGTCTACTGTGTAAGTTAATGTTATGTTTTTACATGATGTTTTTTTTAACTTCACGTTGTATTCTGCACGGAGCAGGGTAAGCAGAGGAGGCTTTGAAACCTAGTGCTAAGACACTCTGTTTCCATTAATACAATCCCGTTCTCTGCTTTTCGCCAAGTTCTGAAGGCATTGCGTGTTGAGTGGCGGATTAAGTTCACGATGTATGCTGCATAATTATTAAAATTTGTAAAGAAAGTATTACTAGTTCTAGTTAAAAATATTACTAAAAAAAATATAATATTACATAATCTTATCCTTACAGAAGCAGAACGAGAAAAAAAATAAACAAATGTTACTAGACTATTGCTGTTCATAGCAATCAAGAGCTACGCTAAAAAATACATTTTGTACAATAAACAAATGGAAATTGATTTTAGATATTACCATCATCTATTTACCGATACTAAATTATAATTCTGACGTGATAGATGATAATTTTCACATTTCTAAAGTGTATAAAGAAGTTTCAAGTTGTAATTGGATGATTTAAGAGGCATCTTCGAGATAAGGTCCTCGACGAAGTAAAAGCTGTGACTGAACCGTTCATAAAACCTTATACCTTTATGTTCATATTGTATCTTTTATACATTATCATTATTTTATTGTGCTTATTATGTAGCATCTCTTCTCTAGTTTCATATATATTGTATATTTTATTCCAACTTAAATCGTAAATTTTGCTTTGATCATGATTCAAGTTAGTTGGGTAGTGCGTTAGTGGAGTGATAATTTGGTAATTAACCAAGATCGACGCGATGGTGAAAACGGATGAATGCGGGTAGTGTGTGACCGGACCATCGATCGGGTTTTTGGGAGAGCCCTATGTCCAGCTAAGCTGAACACCGTGCTGGTGGTATCATCAGCTCCTCAGCCAAGGCAAGGCACGATATTCAGTAATAAAGAAACGACAAAGAAGAAGAGGACATATACAGAAATGAGGATCGTAAGGCTGAAATGCTGCTAGTTTTTACGAAGACTTACTTGCTTGAACAAAAATCTAATAAATAATTTGTTTTTCATTTGACCGTATTATCGTTTTAGATATAATTCAAAAATATCTCGAACAAGTGATTCACGATCAAGAAGAAATCGAAATAATCCTTCGACAAATTCTATTGAAAGTATACAAACGTTAGGTAATTCAACTAATTTAAATCTATCAATCTATCAAGAATACTTACATAGAAGTTACATAGTTAACTTCTAACTATGTAATTTCTAACTATCAAACAACTATTCTTGTAGAATCTAATAGAAATTATCTTGTGGAACTT
The DNA here is from genome assembly GCA_037355905.1 of Heliconius aoede. Taxonomy (NCBI): domain Eukaryota; kingdom Metazoa; phylum Arthropoda; class Insecta; order Lepidoptera; family Nymphalidae; genus Heliconius; species Heliconius aoede. The sequence continues at coordinate 41,822 of JBAIZZ010000271.1, forward strand.
GTTTTATTTTTGATATATCAATTAACGTCGATGAGATAAGTGGATATTAGATAACACTGTTTATTGTAACAACGCATCTAACTTAAGACTTTAAACAGTATTATAAAGTAGAATTCGTTGCTTTTTCTTGTATATTTTTATTAAAAAGTGATTAACTGTTCATTATTATATATTATATTACTATGTATTAATACTTTTAACTTTAGATAAGTATTGTTTTTTTATTATTATTTTTGGTTTACACTGTATTCCACATATAGCATGGTAGGTAGTAGGTGTTGCTGTGGTAATACAGTGAAGCGCGGCGTTGAGATATGCACCTCAACACGCAATATCATAAAAATTGAGAGAGTGGAGAACAGAGTGTCTTAATATTAGATTCCATCTGCCTGCCTATGCTTAATTGATATTAAAGCACGATATGTTATAATAGTGAAAATTAATTATTCATTAACATATGCAAATTATACATGATGTCTCACACTTTGCACGTTAACATGCTAACAACGTTCTGATGAGAACTATATATACAATATTAGCTGTACCTTGTTGGTACAGCTTAATAAGGTACTGGCAGACACTAACACTGTCGTGAAGTGTCGGCAGAAAGTGGGGAACGGAGTGTCTTAACACTAGGTTCCCTCAGCCTACCCTGCTGTGTGCGGGATACAGAGTGAAGAAATAAACATTTTAATATAAAATTTATTATTATATTTGATATTTCTACACCCGCATGTGGACGTTAAATGTACTTTTGTATTGTATTATTTGTTTTTTGATTAAACAATGGAGTGTAATTATCTAACATTTTTACCGGCTACAGATTTTATTTGACATTTTATTTTATATTCAGTTGAAAATATAAAATAAAATTAAAGATTTTGAAACATTCACATGTTTATAGTTTTGATTTTATTTCATGAAATATAAAATAAAATAGTAGAACCTGAAAAATCTTGTCGTCGCACTAATGACGGTCGTGTAGTGAGAGCTAAAGCTGCTCTTATAATTAATTTAATAAATTAAAAACGCAAAATATGACTGATATATTTGATGATATATACTTTTGAATGTTTTAATGATATAGGTCTCGACTAAATATATATTTTGAAATTTTAGGTGTAAAGATATTAAGTTATATTTTTTTATTTTTTCCTTAAAAAGCAATAAGAACAAGGAAGCCCCCATGTAAAATCAGATAAGATTTTTCATTAGTTAAAATTATAATTCATAAAAAGTTATATATATATAAAAAGTTAATTTTAATGGCGCTATACCAAAATGATCAATGTCCTTGTCCAACTTTCTTGAAACAATACATCTGTGGCAAAATTTTAACAACAATAGATCATTTGTTAGAAACTTTAAGCTTGTGGCTCAGATATTAAATGGTGAAAAAGTTCTCAATTTAGTGATTTTGAATATATTTTGCAAAATACACAACATATATTCTTACAAAAAACAAAAGTAAATGTTCTTCTTGTTTTATTTCACGGTGTATCTTGCTTATAGCAGAGTAAGCAGAAGGAAATTAGTGTTAAGAGAGTATTTTTGTCCAATTTTCGAGACACTCTGTTATCCATCTGTCTGTCTATCTGTATGTCAAGACGCTTTATCTCAGAAACGCTTGGAGATATCAAGTTGAAATTGAAAACCTTATGTTCAGATCTATGGCTCCATGATTTCCTGAAGTAATGAAAAATATATTTACTTAGAAAAAAGATATGGCCACTTATATCGTTGTCGCGTTTACTGGCACATGCTACCTGCGCTACACTGTTTTTTTTTTTTTTTTTTTATGGGAGAGGACAAGGCAAACGAGCGTTCGGGTCACCTGATGGTAAGTGATCACCGCCGCCCACGACCCCATGTAACACCAGAGGAGCCACAGGTGCGTTGCCAGCCTTTAAGGTGGAGATGAAGGGCACCGGGGCCCGGCATTACCTAATGCGAAACGCAGTGGCAAGGGCCACTACTTCACGCCGGTTTAAGATGCCGGGGGTGGTATTAAATCCGGTCGAGTCTGCCCATGCGTGTTGCCATTACTGGCGACGTGACTCTTCCACACGTACTTTAGTCGCCTCTTACGACACCGACAGTACCAGGGTGATCCTATTCTAAGCCGGGACCACACGGCGGGGGCACTGTGCAAAAATGGCAGCTTGTACATACGATCACGTATAAATAATATTGTTTTAAATAATATATAATTGTCCTTTTCTTCTAGAATAGTTACAACACTAAGTTCACTCTGCCTACCCTGCTGAATGAAATCAAATGAATAAAAATAAAAATATTGTTTTGATATAAAACTAGCAATCTCATTTATTGGTAACTATGTGAGTATATTAAAACCTGTAAAACGTAGACCGCGATGAGGCTTATCTCCTGTTAATCCGATTATACTTTGTCCACGGACGACATTGCCTCACAAAAGCGAGAGCGTTGAAGTATCAAAGAGTTCACGTTATAAACTGTATATTTTTTTTATCTTATATTTTAAAACATACTTAGTTTCTATAAATATCCAAAAAATAATAATATTAATATTTTATATTTTTTGTTCACAGCTGCACCACGCGGTTTCAACCATATAGATACCAAGTGTAATTTCATTATATTTTTTTATATTCCCACACGTAGCAGAGAAGGGAACCTGGTAGCCTAATGTTGACATTAAGCTCCCAGGGTCGGTCCCAATAATAATGTCTAAGATCGGTTCAATAGTTTGTCTGTTCCCATTATGGAATATATCAACCATAAACACTTTATACAAGTTCAACGTTTTCAAATGCACTAGATATTTTTGGACAATGCAGCTATCTGAGAGTGTCAATAATTTTTTTACGAAAAACGAGTAGGTAATCAAATATCTATACGTTATACCTTTCATTTTTAAAAGCTATTAATAAAAATATAAAAAAAATTATTTCTTTTCTATTTTACTTGACGTTGTCGAAGTTTTTATTAGCTGGCATACCTTAGAGACACAATAAAAGTATAAAACAGAACACGTCTAGACTCAATACTTATATCTTGACATATATTTCGTGTACTAAAGAAATCTAGTATTTAAATATACATATATTCATTTATCACAGTTCAAGAAACTTTCTAACAATACTGAAATCTACACAAAGTAAAGAATGTGAAAGAAAATTTTTTTTCAGTACAATAACAACACTTCAGTATAGTGAGAAATAGAATGGAGTTGGAATACATGAAGTTTATATTTACAAAATCATATTTACATAATTTTTATTTAGATATATTATTACACTAAGGAGGCTTACACAAAATGGCGAATTCTAGCTTCTTCTAGAGACGAGTAATATCTTATCGTCTCATAGTAACGTCTCATCTACCGTTCTAGGCTTTGTTTTTCCAAAGCGAGAAAAACCATATAACTTAAATATATTCCCATAAATAGATATCAAACACACAACCACCGAGTTCACGATCAGACGCTGTTTCATAATAACCATCACGTTCACCTACGTGGTTGTGGGTTTGTTTCCCACACAAGAAAATTAAAAATGTAATAATTAGATTTTAATACGACGTTGAATTCTACCTCTAAATACACAATTCCGCCAGAATTCTGCGAAAAGTGGGGAACAGAAGTATCTTGACACTATGTTCCTATATTTCATCCCTCTGCCTGCCCTGCTAAATGTGTAATACAGCGTGAGCAAAGCTTTGCTAGTAATGTAACTCAAATTTTTAAAGTTGAACCTCCTATATGAAAAAGCATCTGTATCTATCTCTCATGAAATCACAATGTCTTATTTTGTAGCAAAAAATAATTGAAAATTGCAAGGTGATATTTCAATGTTTTTTTTTATTTGACTAAGATGTCGAAACTTTCATTCCATCATTAAGAAAAAAATATGAAGATAAATTTTGGCTTTTATATTACATAATTTGGATGTCATTTTTTTCTTCTTAACTTTTACCTTTTATTTCTATAGGATTTGCTATGGGCGAATTTCATATAAAATGCAGTTATTATTATACATCATCGCTAGTATCTTTTGATTGAATTGACTTAAAAGCTTAAGTTTTTCTGTTCTTCAAGAACCATAGACCTAAATATTTGACATTAATGTTAATTTCATACTTTCACGCGATCTCGAGATTAATGGTTTTGACAAATGGACAACAAAGTCATTAAATAAGGCTTCCGTTTTTACTTGTTGAGGTACAGAACCCTAAAAACAGTATAAATATAGAAACTCAATTTATTACAGTATATAATAAAACATACAAGAGAAAATAGGTTAAGCTCGAAATTTCAAACACATGTGTCTCTTATTTTCTAAATCATTGAATTCGTGACGAACGAATCTCATGACAACATGCTAAATAGATTTACTGAAAGTAATTTTAATAAAAAATTGAATAAAATCTGGATTTATTGTTATCAAATGTAGGTACTACATAGGCGTGCATTTATAATAATTTTATGTATTGTCATTGAAATAAAGCTGACAAATATACGTAAAAAAATTATAATATTGAATCTAAATCCCTTGCAAATTACATTTACTGGCTAACGAATTTATTTAATTAATTTTACAACCGGATGTGTCGAAAATTCGACTAAATGTAAGGAACAGAGTGTCTTAACACTTTAAACCTAAAGTGTGGCTGCTTAGTTAGTGAACCATAAAGATCCCAAAAAATGAAAAGCAGCCAAAGCTTAACCAAAAAACATTATAAGCTTTAAAATATTCAACTTTGAATCCATACAATTTTGATTTCTTTTATTATATATTTTCCACAATTAAGAAAATAATAATAATAATAATAGAATTAATGAATGAATAATAATTTTCAATATAGAAAAAATGTCACCAGTACAAAAATATGTCCTCTCGGGCTTCCGTAATTAAATTGCGAACCTTGTGATTGCGTCATGTCCATTAATTAGCTCGTCGGTAAACATCTTTTACGTTTTTTATCAATACAAAATATTAAAACCCCATTGGAAATTGTTTAGTAATTATAGCCCCTATCTCGGATGTGAACCAACTTTTAAAATTTTCAAATATAGTGTGTAGGACTATTAGAAGTTAAGTAAAACATAAATTGTTTTTGTTTTTGTTTAAAACGTATTAGTTTCTTTACAATTTACTTGAGTACTGTGCAGTCAGTCCTTTGCAAATAGATAAATCACCTAATTGGAAATATATAGCGCATAGTACACATATAGCTTATCTATTGTTCTGTATATAAGTTATCAATCCTCTAATTTAGTCTCTAGTATAAATTTACATACCTCATCTTTTATTCTTGAGGCCGCCGTAACGCAGCAGCACAAGGGTGCAACTGTAACGACGGTTGTGGGTTCGATTGCCACTCGAGGAAGTGAAATCTTTATTTACGTTTATATTTCCATTTCTTCGCTATGGTATCGAGGGTGGCGGCGTTGAATTCTGCCACTCACCATTCAATGCCTCCAGAATTCAGCAGAAAGTGGGGAACGGAGTGACTTAACACTAGGTTCCCTCTGACTACCCTGCTGTGTGCATGATACAGTGTGAAGCTGACTTACTGACTTACTATTTTATATTCTTATGAATCAAAATTGAAATCACAATCTTTCTGATCAATCAAAAGATGACACATGAAAAAAAAAACTTCTATTTACAATCGATTAAAATACATAACAAAATAATTTAAACCTCAAAACATAAATGAGTTTATTTTAAACTTTGTCAAAGCGACTTCCTTTGCGAGGGTGCAAAAACTTTAACCATTTATTCTTGGTCTGCACCAGCTTCGAGTTCTGTGAAGATCAAAGGACTGGGCTCGGTCGGGTCGTATTAGAGAGACACCGTCTCATATTTGAGTTTCGCCTTGGTGTGTAGTTAAACAGAATCCATTACAATGAAATGTGCTAATAGTTACAATTTCCCTGTTTATCCTGCTTAAATATGTTTTTGTTCGTATCTATTTAGGATACTTACTTATTCAGTGTAACTTAATCACCTATTATATATATATATATATATATATCTTGTTTTCATGGTGTATTGCGTACATAGCAGGGTAATTAGTGGGTACTTTTGAAGTTAGTGAATTCATTATGACATTTATCATTCACCGCTGAATTTTGGAGTCATTGAGTGTTGAATTATAATTGTTACACACAATTCATTACAAATTTTATAATAAAGAACAAAATTATACTTCTTAGAAGGAAAAATAATACACTCTCATAAAATAAAATATATTGAAATCTAACGACTTCATAGATTTCAACCATGAACACTATATATCTTAAGTCATAAATTTCAGGTGGATTAATGAAAATATACGACTCGCCGTAATAATGGACGATAAACGTTGTTAGCTCAGGTGGCGACGCGTTACTGTTCGGCAAATAAATCACGTAAAGGGGCACTTTTATCGTTTCTAGATATATATCAATATTTTTGATAAAATACGTTCAAACGGAGTGAGGCCAGCCATAGTGTAGGCACAAGATATAACTGTATACAAGATAGGTTGTATGTTCGAGTCCCAGTTCAAGAAATTAAATATTTAAAGTTTTCATTTCTTCGCTCTTGTGTCGAAGCAAAGCGCGGCGTTGAGTTGCGCTTATCACACACACAGTGCCTCCAGAATTCGACAGCAGTGTGAGGTGGCACAAAACAGAAACCAAGAGATATTGTAATTGTAAAGATATTTCAGGTTGAAATCTGAATTAAGAGGCTTCACACTTCCATCCCAGGTCCTGGTTAAAAGGAAAAATAAATTAATATTAATATATTTTTTAATTTTTATTTATACATAAAATATTTTGGATTTAAATAAGGAAAGATTTTTTGTAGTAATTTTGCTACACAAAATAAATATATAACTTTATATTTTTTAAAACTTTTTTTCCTCATCTGTAATGTAAGTTCTCATTTCGTGACAATTTGCATAACGCGGTATAAATAATGCATAAACTCTCATATAATTTTTACTCATTTTCACTTTGTTATTATATATTTTTTTGTAAAAATTAATTTTTATGTACTTATTTGTATGTAAGTTTATATATGTAATGTGTATATTATCTTTTATTTTTATGGTTAAGATCAAGGACTAACCGACCGATTAAATCAGAAATATTTTTATATAATATAAATACATCACATAGATACTCTATAAAACGTAAACAAGCAACCAAAAAATCCATTGTAGACTACAAATAAACAAACAGCCAACAGTATTCACAACAAAAGGATGCGGTCGCTAAAATATCAATACAAGTTTCGATATTGAATTCTCCCCCACAGACCGCCAACAATGCTTGTGACATGGGTCCCGAGTACGAGGACGCCGTCCCTCATCAGAGTTGATTGACTTTTTCATAACCCAACTTGAGGAAGTTTAATTAGAAGAGTTCCGCGATAAATTCTAAAGAGCAATCAGTTAATTTCCCAGCATATTTGTGGCGAATATTCGTTTCATTTCTTACTTATTCGCAAAACTTCAATAGATAACTAACCAAGTTTTTAATGAAAGTCCGCGGAATGCTACTTCAGGAGTTTTTTTTTTCATTTTGTAATAAAAAATATATTTGTTCAGTATACTGTCTAAGTATCGAATAAAAAAAAATAAAGCACGTCTAAATAACGCGCGTTTTACAAGTATTGTTTTTTTTTATAAAGACCCTGTCGTAGTTAGATTAAGTATAAGCAATTGAATACCAACACCGTCTTTATATGGGTAAAATATTATACGCATACAAAAATATATTAACTTCTATTAAATTAAGATTCAATTAAACCTTTTTTTACATTTTTTTACATTTAGTTTTATTTAATAGATAAAATAATATTTAATAAAAACCCATAAAAAATAAAAGTATCCAAATGACCAACATACGTAAAAAGTACATTCATTGCGAGCCAATCAAGTGGCATTCAAATTCAAACTTTTATAACGGCAGTATAAATTGCATCCATTCATGCTGTCCTCAGAAAGCTAAATATTAAACTTGCAGTTATACTAATCTAACCTGACCTCGATCCATTCACTTACACAGTTGAAAAAGATTTTCTTACCTAATTCTTTACGTATATTTTCTTTGACGTATTTTAATGAATAAATATTATTTTTGCTTTGGCTTTTTAAATTTCATACTTCATACATACAGTAGGCAGAGAGAACCTAGTGCTAAGACACTCTATTCTCTTGGTTCCGAAATTATGAAGAAATTAACCTAACATTATTCAAAAGTAAATTAATACATCCCATGATAATATTTATTTCAAACTTGTCAAAACTTTTGTAACGAACGAAATACTATGATTATACTTAGACTAACGTCGCTTTTACTTGTAAGATTTATATATGCTTTTACAATATGATAGTTATAGTACAGTATAGAGTATATATAGAGATAGGTATAGTAATAGAGTTATATTTATAAATAATTTTAAAACCAGATTTTCAATTTAAAATCTCTGTTATCTAATAGGATTTTTTTTTATTTAAAATCAGGCTTAAATACATCTACAACTAGATAGTTATAAATCTACAACTATCTAGTTGTAGATTTATTTCTACATTTACATAGAAACTAGTTTGATCAAATAACAAAATATAATTTAATAGTAAGTATTTCTACGATATTATTAGCATATCTCTATTTTTTCCAATTTAAAACAAAATGATCGTGTCTGACAAATTTCAAAACAGCTACTGTGTTTCAATGGGTCAATAACACTGATAGGTATCTCCCATACTTCACTCATTCGACTCTGTCGAACGCTCTGTCCAAATCCACAAAAGCACATAAAACTTTTTCTTTAAGAGCTAAAAACCTTTCCGTGGTCATGCGGAGGGAAAAGATCGGATTCATTCAGGACCTCCACCTCTTCCAGGTTTAGACCTAGTATCCTTGAACCTCCAAAAACAGCCTTTTAGATCTGTTAAGAGAAACAGACATATAAACAAAAAATTTAAAAGTCTAACCATACATTTTCTCACATATCTTCCACATACAGACAGCGATCATTTACAATTTTATTACGATTATATGTGTAGATATAGATAGATTTATTATATGTATATTAGATATAATAATTATTATTTATATCCAATACGTACCCAGCTCAGTGAATAAGTAACAAATCTAAGGCGCCTTACGCGTCTCGCCTGCTTCCTCCATCTTGTTATGCTGCCCTCGAGCGACGATTAGCAACTGGAACCGCTGGAATGTCTCAAGTGCTTCTTTGATGTTTCGGGTCAAGTTCGGGTGAAAGCGAACTTCTTATGTAGGTCATTGCGCTTTATCTTTATATATATTATTGAACGATGGTTACCTATGGCCTCTATTGGATCTTTATTTATTGAATTAATCTAATTTGTACTAAATTAATTACTTGATTTTTTTTTTTAATTTCCACTCAAACAGAGTCAATGTTAAATCACGAAACCTGAATGATTTTTAAAATAATCATAATAATATTTTGATAAAGTCATTCATTATAAATATTGTGATAGCTTCATATAATGAAGCTATCACAACATTTATAATTTATAATGCCTACCCGTACATTTTTACGGCAGTAAGTAAATAGCACGAAGTGGAAGTAATATAAATATGTAGAAACATAATAAAATAAGTAACTTATTAACATAATGACTAACTCTATATTAACAACCTTAAATCATACATTTTAATCGAAGGCTCAATATTTTTAAAAGTTTAAATATGTGACACAAAGAGCAATAACACAGAAGCTGTCAATTCACAATGATATATGACTGGGGTTAAAGTCTAACATTAAATTGATTACCGTCGATCATCTGAACACTATGGAAGATGAATTAATAATTAATATCCGTGACGATGGAGATATATTCTAATGAATGTAGTAAATAATGTACAGTACCATTTTTTATATATTAATAAATTTTTTATGAACAAATTCAAAATTAGAAGAATATCTAAGGCACTTTAATTCAGTAATATGAAAACTATGAAAAAATAGTATATAATAAAAGATAAGTGAAATATTGACAAAGGAAAATGTCGAAGTGCGAACAGCCGGTGGGTGTAGTACCAAACATCAAAACGATTGGCGCTCTGTAACGGAAGCCTACGTTGAACAGAGGACATCGTGAGGCTGAAACAAATAAAATAAAAAAGAAGATGCAAAATTATACATTCTTAATAAGTATTTTAATTATATTTTGTCGTTTACTGTTTTTTATTAAGAAGTTTTCTGTTCGAGACAGACATTCGAAACAGTCATTCAAATTTAAGAATCGATATATCTCAGAAATAGCATTACGTTGTACATATATATATATATATATATATATGTGTATATATATATATATATATATATATAAATTTATATATTAAATAAGCAAAAATTTGTGGAGAGATATGTTTCCGAACTAGATATCTCTTTGTTTTACATATATAATACGAATACATTGAACATATTGAATCATTTAAACAATTTTATATTCTATGCTCGTTGCGCATTAAACCTTACCTGACTTTAGTAAAATTTTCGTCAAATCTGTTACGTGACATTGAGCTGAAATTTTCCATTCTTAATATGAAATGTTATATGTATAAAATGGCTTCTGCAAATATTTTAATTTAAAATATGAGAATTATGATGAAAGTATGCGGGAGATCTTAAATAATAAATGCAATGCGGTGCGTACAATAAAAAATAAATAAAAAAGAAACAGCCTCACGCTGTATCCCGCACACACCAGGGTAGGCAGAGGGAGCCTAGTGTTACGACACTTCGTTCCCCACATTCTTGTCGAGGCATTGCGTCTTCAGTAGCAGAACTCAACGCCGCGCATATAAACGCAAATATAAACGTAAATAAATATTTCACTTTCTCGAGTGGAGATTGAACCGACGTCGCGTTACAGTCACACCCTTGTGCTACTGCGCCATGACGGCCTCTACTCCTTTACTTCATTCTAGTAAAGGGCAAAGCGTCATGAGTTCCGGAAGTGTGGTGGTGGTAGTGTTGGTGGAGGAGTGGCGGAACACTACGATTCCTTTCTCTTATAATTTTACACTCCAAGCATTTTTAATTTGGATGCAATGCACTTTCAATTTAATATTGAATAAAGACAGGTACAACCCTCGGCGTCCATAAATACCTCGAGATCTCGCATCTTGCATACAGCGCTACATTGTAATCAAATTACATCATTTTAAAAAATCGGTAAATCTTCCAGCTTTTATGTTTGATTATAATTATTGAGCCGTCGTAGTCGCAGATATGAATGTATTTTATATTTTATTATCGTCAAGCAATTTTTTCGAATGGACGAAGCTATGCAAGAAAAAGCGTGGAACTGTGAAGCTTATTATGTTATGTAAAACTATTTTATTTTTATCTTTGTTGAATTGAACAATATACCACTTTCATGAATAAATATACATATACAGCAGGAAGAGAAAAATATATATAAATATAGATCGATTTATTATAGTTAATACTATAGTTTCGACGAATAATATTTTTCTATTTAATCATTTTTAAATATATTTGTACAATATAATTATATTTCAAATGAAAACCAAAAACAGACAAAATAGCCAGAAAACAGTAAGATTTCTTCAATAAAATTATAACATAGATTACACAACACAATGTTAGAATTGTAAATGTAACACTGGTGGAAGGAGCCGGTAAATCCGCCACTTATCCACAACTTGCGTTACGGAAACGTCAGTCATTTTGTATGTATACTTTTGAGGATATCTCAAAATATATGGGAGATATAAAGGAAAGGATTTCGAGGGGAATCCCCAGTTCTAGTGTAACGATATATTTTTCATAATATCATTCGAAGCGAAATCCGTAAAGTAATATTATTTATCAGAGTTATTGTTTTGTCTATTGCATATTCTGTATCGCATCTGGATATATTATAAAGTGTATCACAAAAATAATGTTAGTAGATTCCCTTTTTCTTCGTATTAGGCAAAGCTTATAAGACTTTATTGTGCTTTTTCTTTGACTCTATCATATGCCACTTTAGGCCAGGCATGGCGCAGGGGCACAAGTGTCTAAACGCCACGCCGATGTTAACGAGGTAAAGCGCGACGGTTAGTTCTTCTATTGAACGCGCAATTGCACGAATTCGGTGGAAATTGGAGAGCGAGTATCTTCATGGATATGGAGTATATTAACACTAGGTTCCTCTACCTACCAAACTATATATGGGACACAGACCGAAGATAGAAATAGGAATACAAATGAGGTCTTAATATCATTAAGCATTCCATCTAATATGATCGAAGTAAGCAAAATAACCTCGTATAATATTAGTTTCGCGTGTCACATCCACTTGGCGATCCCTGCTCTTACTTAGGCAAGGGCCATAAAATTTCATTGATGGTTCACCACATTTTGCCTCCACTACAAACGCTACTATAGATTATCAGAAATGTCATCGCACTTTAAAATTACCTATAAACATATGGTACAAATATTTATTATATTTAAAATATATTTAGATTTGTTAAAATATTGACTTATCACAACCACCCCTTAAGAGAACTACATATTATTTGTAATTTACCGGAAACAGTTATTTCATTCTGTTGTTAAATTAAAACTACAATATTATACTAAGCTTTGATAAGCTCAATTTAAAAACTACGAGAAATAAAATAACCGTTGTCAATGTAGGTGATTCTAAAGATAATATAAATATGGTTACATTTATGGGGTATGGCAGAATGTAATATGATCCATACTCATCTCACATTTATCACGTTACATGTAAAAGCTTGGAGGTGGGGCTTAATGTACAAACTTACGAATATGGATAACGTTGAGTTATGTATATATTGTATATAATATACAACATGTTTGTTTGGAGCTTTCTTTGACGCGACGTTCAATTCGGACTGGAAAAAATTTAAAACATAAAACATTTAAAACTTACTTCTACAGAATTACATAATTTTTAATTTGTACATTTAAGGTCTAGGTCACATAAATAGCTGTTATGCCGTTTCACATAGTGAATTACCACAGTGGCCGAGCAGTAAACAATTTACATGCACTCCGAGAACTGTAGGTCAAGGTGGGCCCTAAATAAGTTATCGAGGGCTAATGCAGTTCTCGTGTTAGTTCAAGTACACATATTTTTCCCTTATAAGAGAAATAGACTTACCGTCTGAGCTGGTGATGCGTCAATGCGTCAAAAAATTTCGTCGGTTGCTTTATATGGACGGAGAAAATAGAATTTAGTTTCTGTTCAAATATGTGTTTTTTGATTATGTGATTAAAATTTACGCTACATAATATTGTCACGGTCCAGTTTGGATGTGAATATTGCGGCTATTATCTGTAATAAAGTAGAAATTAAAAGAAAACTAAGAGTTATATAGTTATACATTTATTTGGTGCTAGCTCTGATCACACTGTCTGTATACACTTAACTTCGTAATATAAGACTATTAATCTTCAAAATTTCAACTTTGCTACAATGACGTAAGTCTGAGGGCCTCGGAATTTCAGTCTACTAGTATGTTTGATTATAAATAGAGTATAATTATAAAGTTTGTAGGGATACAAATAAAACTTCGCTATGAAAGTTAAAGTAAGTTTGAAAGTTTTGGCGCTTTGTTAGCTAATTGATCAATAAAACAGAAATATTTTTGTTTTCTAATTTACGCTATATCACGCGTGTAGCTTAGAGTTAAAAGGTGCTTTACTGCTTATTAAATGTCAGAATTTAGCACCGCGCTTTGCATCGACACCAGAGAGAAGAAATAAAAATTTTAAATATTTCGTGTCCTCGAATGGGAATCGAACCCAGAAACTGTCGCGTTCACTGTCACTATATTTCAAAAGCTGCCCGGGGTCACAGGACCCACATCAGTGATGTCGCTGGACAGGGGCCGTGACCCCTTATAAGTAATGTTTAATATGAATGAATCTATATTCCCTAAGTTTCTGTACAGTCCAATTTTTTCATTTCTTTCCGAAATGAAGAAGATTTGTTACGTTTTATGTACAAAATACGGACCTTACATGATTTGTTAAAGCCGATGTGTAAATAAAATTAATCGCTAACAGAACTTCGTAACCTTTATATACTCGTATATTAACAATACACGATAAGACGAATTTTCATATTATTTTTGGGGAATTTATTGCACTCAAAACGTTGACTTTACATTTTGTCGAGTCAGAAATATTCCTTGAAAGAGTGGTGGATCATTTTCCAATAATCGTGGACTTTAGATTCCTATATCCCACGTAAGCCCGTTTATGTATCTTCGTAATATTTCTATTCGCATTGATCTGCGGGAATATAGCGCCGATCACGGTTTCAGATTTATACTGTTTTGCATCCTGCGATATCCGCTTGCCATAATCCAGCAATAAGCTTCTCAAGCACAGTTGCTTCTTTGCTTTATGAAAAAATTATTAATTAGGTCACTTACATAAATATAATAATTAATAAATCTCGTTGTTATTATATAATATTGTTATTATACAATATTAGCAGAGGATAGAGGATAGTATGAATGTAAATGTGACAGGTTGTGTGTGCGATTTTCACTTGAGGATATTAAATATTTAATATTTTAATTTGATTCTATGGTATGGAGGTGAAGCGTTGCGTTGAATTCCGCTACTAACAACGCAATTTCTCGAAAATGGACGGAGGTGGGGAACGGAGTAGGTTCCCTTTGTCTCTGTACCCTACTGTATGAAGACAGAAAGGTGGAGCTGAGAAAAAATGTTGTAACTTCACCAATTTGGAAGCCGTGGCAGCGCAGCAGTGTTTCAGTTGATTATATGCGATGGTTGTCAATTCAATTCCTATGCATACATTTTTTACATGCATATTTTTGAAAATTGGTGATAAAATGTCTTAATACTAGATTCATTCTGCCTACCCTGCTATATGCGGGTATAGCGTAAACTTTATAATCTCATATGTTACGAAAGGATAAAAATAGAATCGATTCGATCATAAAAACATGAACGGCGAACAATAGCAGCCTACACAAAGGAAAATCTATATCTAAAAGCTTTGTTAAGAGTTATTGTTTACCATTCCCCAAACCATTCATTCACCACAGATTTTGAATAACACTTGAACATGATGATTGAATGACTTCAACATTATAAAATCTTTGAAAAGTTATTTTATAATATACTTTTCAGTTCGTTATTTGAAGCTGGCTTTTCTTTTTGGTAAAAATTAAATAAAATTATGATTTAAGTGACGACTAGACCTTAAAAAGACGCTACTTAAGCGAGTGGTGGTGGTGGTGATAGTAGTAGTTGTCAATATTTTTTTGTCATTATTTTTGTGGAAACTGACTTTTTGGTATATTGACAAGAACATACATAAAAAGTATTCGGGCAAATGGGAACATCTCCCTCTTTAGAAGTCGGTTGAAAATGAGAACATCCTCATTTTTTGAGGTTAGTTAGAAAAGAAATACGTGACGATGGGAAATCTCACTACTAACACCAATTTTAACAAAGTTTTCCTTGTAACTATTACAGTATAATTAAATTTTTACCAAGAAAAAAACTAAGCAATATCAATTTCGATGGGATTCCATATTCGAATTTCCCTAAACTTTCACTAAACTATCCTTGATGTGTTTCCTTCCAGATAAAAAAAAAATATCGAAATCGGTTGGCATGACATTGAGTTATTCGTCCATTTATCGCACACATACCTAATGCAAACTTAAGACTTATGTAATTTCCTCATAAACGGATTGTCAGAAATGGAGCAGAAAAAATAGGATCTAACGGGAAGCACATTTTAAATAAAAAGCATCATCAAAATCGGTTCACACAAAATTAGTACATATATATTATATATTAGTAGTTAAGTTTCGTTCCACATCATAACAATAGTGGCATTATGGAAACCAAATTGTTTCATATGTAACGTAACCAGTAACATATTAATTGGATTGGTATCGAATTATTTGTAAATACAGTTTCCAATTAGGTTGATTGGTTTCAGACAATGCCTAGATCATGTTACTGATAATACGGCTACCTCAGGATATATATATATATATATAGTTAAGTTATATATATACACACACACGCATATATTTTTTCAACAATATATTTTCACTTACAATGATAGTATCAATAGTAGTATCGATACAAACTTTATTTACATATAATAATATGCGAGTTAAGGTGAAACAGCTCCATTTTTGCACAGCTATAACTTACTTGTACGTATTTACAAAGAAAACATTCATGTTTGTCACAAATATAAAGTACGGCAGAAAGAAAATTGGGTGAAGTAAGGAATTTCTAAAGAACCCACAACCCTCGTCAACGCGCTAACGACGAGGTCTTCCCTAAAATATTTGATAGCGGTGAAAGGTGGTGTTTTGTGTTATAATTAGGATAATAATGCGTGTATTCGATAGAATAAGATATAATATACATTACTTTAAGGAAAATTCTATATATTTTGTGCCTTCGTCAAAAAAGTAAACTCTGACCTACTTGTTATTTCTCAATTTACGAACCTTCTGTTAAAGTTTAATTGGAAGAAAGAATAAAAAAGTCATTCATTTTTCATTGAATAAAATAATACTTTTAGTTTGAAGAAATAAAATGTAGAAAATAACGTTAATTATTTCTTAAAGTTTACTTCTTAAGATGGCCGCGATTCGAATTACAATTATATGAAAATATGTAGTAGAATATAATAAGCAATTATGTAAAGTGTTTAACTTACACAGATTTTGGACTTGATTCCAATAGTAAATAAATTTTATTTGGATTATTTATTTGTAAATAGTAAAAGTAATTTAATTATTTGTTTTCCACTTTTGGTTTGGGGAGGAAAGCTCGAGGCCAATGCAAAATCACATGCTTGTACCTCTGCGCCACGACTTACCTAAAAGCAGTTATTTTAACATAATTTAAACTTTTATATCTGGTCACATATAAGGCTTAAATATTTTAAGTGGACTTCACACTAAGTTATATCACATACATTCGAAACCGAGTAAAAAGCTAGTGTATATAAAAGCTCTCACATAACGTACTTGAGAATAGAGACCGAAATACACAGGTTCCTATCACGTTCCACCCATTTTGCAAATTAAAAGAATGCAATTTGCTCTAAATGTGCTTTTTATCCTACATATTCATAAATGAACTTGCATTTCTGAAAGAGTACTCTTTTCTTCTTGGTCATGATTAAAAATGTGATATAGAAACTTATCATTTTGATTTTAGACTTACTGTTCTCCTTTAACATGTCACAGTGTGAATACTTATTTCTATTTAATTTTATTATAAGTGGAATTTTGAAAAAAAAATTATCTATGGTAATAATTGTTTGTTTTTTTTTTTGGCAAGGTAACAGCGTCCGGCCGTAAATGAGATGGTTTTGGGTTCCTTTAATTACTTAATTATTGATAGCCATTGCCATTTACTGGATAAAGTATAAATATTTAAAAATAGAAATTGAGTGGCGGGACTTGAACTCGCTCTTCTTCAAAACCGTCCAGAGGCAGGAGTTCAAATCCCACTTCCTTTATTGGTAGTTATCTTTTCTAAGTATATAGTTAACTAATAAATTTAATAACTACCCTCAGATAAGGCAATATATTCGCATTACATTTGACGATAATACCTTCTACTTTGGTATATCAAATCGTTCAGAATTACCAATCATGCCGTTCGGGTGTATTAAGTCACGTGTACTAATGGACCCACTCCGGTACTCTATTTCAACAAAGGGAATAAGTAAAATTAGGCATTAAATGGAACGTTACTGCTTAACGAGTTTGTCGCAAAACCGGCATGTTGTATAGAATTATTAGGTACATATTAAGAATCATAGATTATAGTAAGAAACATAGATTATAGTAAGAATCATAAATACATCAATAATAGTAGTAATGAACCCTGAATTCATACAGTGACTCCATGGATTGCTAAGAATTTTCTTCTTTTATATTAAAAAAAATAATAAAAACGATGCACAGATAATAATAAACGGTGAAACCTTTGAAAATTAATTAGACGACCTTCTCAATCACTGTCTTTGCGAAGGCAAATCTTTGTTTCTTGACTTTCTTGTTTCTTTCAAATTGAAGTGGCTTCATTGTAGTGCCAAAGCCTCAAATAGCCTCAATGAGATTTTCTACAATGATGGAACATAATAAATCATTTGGGTCAAAGGTTACTGACCGACTGAAAGTAAATTAAAAAATATTATATATATATTAAATATTTACATATCAAATGAAGAATAGGGGAATTTCTACTCCCTCTTATACTTTTACCAAAATGTCTCTGCACACAACATTTGAGGATTTGAGAAACTGGTTGTAGGTTCGATCCCCACTCCAGGAAATGAAATACTTATTTAAATTTATAAATTTAAATATCCATTTCTTCGCTCTGGTATTGAGGCAAAGCGTGAATTTGAGTTCCGCCACTCAATACACAACGCCTCCAGAATTCGGCGTAACGTAGTGTCTTAACACTAGGTTCCTTCTGCCTGTCCTGATGTGTGCAGGATTCAGCGTGAAGCTAATAAAGATTAATTAAAAAAATTAAACGGAAAACCCATTTCGCTTAACATATTTTTTAAAATATTTCGTTCATAATTTCATTATGCAGTTAACTTATATGGTTAACGTAAGAGCGTTATCGATTTTCTCTATAAATACGTTATACAGTATACTCGCTAGCTGACTAAAAATAAGTCAAAAGAGCCACATTATTCTTGTAAACTCTTGCTATTGTTTTTTTATTAGTTTATAACATATACTTTAATAGTTTAAGCACATATAGGTATATACGAAACGAATAGAATATATAATTGATCACAATGATCTACTTGAGGGAATGAGTTATCTTCACTTCCTCTTGTAATAAGACAAAGCGCGGCGTTGAATTCCACTACTAAACACACAATGTCTCGAAAATTATGTGGTGCGTGGGAAATGGAATGGCTTAACTCTTAGCGATAGGTTCCCATGCCATGTTGTATGATAAAGGGACGAGTTAAAATATTTAGCCTAAATTTTGCCAAGTATATGTTATAACTTTAATAAATTTGCGTAATGTAGTCAAAGTCAAGAAGAGCTTAAAGGAAGTAAAAGTACTCACAAAAAGTAAGAGAAAAACTTTTAATCATATTCATCATCTGCCTTCAGATTAACTTTACAGATTTAAAGAAATACAACGGTGCATAGGTATTTAAATATATCAGCTTCACACTAGGCAGAATGAACTTGGGAAACTAGTGTTAAAACACTCTGTTATTTTATACATAAACTGTTTTTTACTATGTATTTAGCTATACATATACAAACACAGTATAAAAATCAATTTTAAAGAACATATTACAAGCAGTTTCTGCAGATTATTTGACAGTTCTGTATTAAGCAAAATTAAATTTTGCCAGAAATTATTAACCACTGGCGGAATATAGTAAAATCACTACGTTTTCACACGTCAATGAAAATTTTAGGTATTATAATTAATATAATATAATTATCTAAAAGCTGCTACGAAAATTGATTGTAATATAATATCAACGGTTCCGTAACCATTTCAGAATTTGTAAGTAAAACTTACAAAAGTTGATGAACTTTAGTTATTGGGTGTATGCACTCATTTTGTATGGAATTAACTACAAATTACTATTAATTTGTATGAAATTAACTATAATTTTCACTTGATACCAAGTTTCTTAACTGTAGGTCCACAGGAAGTACGAGTAAGTATAGATTGTCATTATGCAGTGAATTTTCTGTGTATATAAATACTATTTTGATATTTTTTTAAATATTTTCTTTCCAACATTTTCAAATCAAAAGGGTTAAGTTCCAAGCACGTCTTGCTGATTTAATTAACAAGCAAATTACAATTAAAAATCAAGCGATGAAATTTAAACATTAAAAGTGAAAACTTTTGAGGTTTCCATCTATTCGGTTATTATCTGACAGGCCGTCGTGGCGCAGCGGTAGAAGGTGACTGTAACGCGACGGTTGTGGGTTCGATTCCCACTCGAGGAAGTGAAATATTTATTTACGTTTATATTTCCATTTTTCTTTGCTCTGGTGTCGAGGCAAAGCGTGGAGTTGAGTTCTGCCACTCAACACGCGATGCCTCCAGAATTCGGCAGAAAGTGGGGAATGGAGTGCCTTAACACCGAGGTTCCCTCTGCCTAGGTTACCCTGCTGTGTGCAGGATACAGCGTGAAGCTGAAAAAAATTAAATGAAGGTAATATCTGATATCTGATATGTATGTAAGTATATGATTGGTACATAAACCAATATAAAAATAATTGAGTTCGAATATACTTCGATAAATTTGAAATACGTTCAATGAAATAATAACGTTGAAGTATTGTTCATCGTTTCAAGTAAAGCCCTACAAGTATTTTATGGAAAATTTTAATAAAACTTATAGTGTATGTACGCAGTGACCTGTCGCGATTTCACGGTGAGCCAAGTTTGAACGACCCGCACGGACGGATAGACGCACAGCAGATCAAAGGAGCCAAGTGCTCCATTGTTAGTTTCTGCGAGGGGCGCACAGTCGTCTCTTCGATATTTCAAATATTGTACATCGTATTGTTTTGAAAGTTTCGTTTTTTTTTGTGCTATTACGATTCTTAATTTTTGTACACAGCAAACCCTTTTTGTTTAATTTTTTAGCCCACATATAGGAGGGTAGGCAGAGGGAACCTAGTATTATGACACTCTCTACACTTTCCGTCGAACAAGAATCAGCGTGAAGTTGACTTCTTCACTTTCCGTCGAATTTTCGAGATACTGCGTGTTGAGTGGTGAGAATCCATGCCGAGCTATTTTGCCTTGGTACCAGAGCGAAGAAATTAAAATATTAATAATTTCCCCAAGTGGGAATCGAACTAACCACGTGTTTCAGTCACACGCTTGTGCCCCTGAGGCACAACTGCCTCCAAAGAATTATTTTAAATTACTATTTATAATACATGAGACGATATTAGAAAAAGACAGTATTCATAAGACTACATGTTGTGTAGAACAATTTAACGTCCTAGGTTCCTCAAAAATTGAGCTATCGTTCTTTCATCGTATACGTACACCAAATATAAACATAAACATATAGAAAGTAAAGAGAAAATCCTCTTAATTTAGTGGTGAAATGAGATGAAAGCAAAGTATATACGAGTACAATCTCCACAATCCCTGGAAATTATGAAAAAATCGATATATTTCAGAGTCGAAATTCGTGTATATTCAAGTCTTTATTACGTACTTTGTAAGTATAAAAAGTTCATTTTTAACCTTGATATAATTTTCAACGAGAAAATTGTCAATTACCACTACGTCATAATATATTTTGAAGTGTTAAAGAAATGAGAAATCGACAAGAAGTTGCTTGTGACGTGGCCTCGGTGAAAAATATGCAAAACTTAAAGCGTCGCCTTCTCAGAGAGAGCGAGTTGGCAACTTTAACTAGCTTGTTACATATTAGGAGTGAAAAAGTTTCAACGTACTTACAATTTTATTTCGATCTAACTATAATCACTTGACTAAGATACAATATAATATGAAAACGATATTTTTGATAATATATAATTGTAAACGCGACGGTTGTGGGTTTGATTCCCCGAACAAATATGAGGATGTGGGAATAAAATAATATTTATTGATACTTTAATTTCTACGCTCCGGTACCAAGACAATGTGGAGCAATTAGTTCCACCGCTCGACACGCAATGCCTTCAAAATTGAAGGCAATTTCAAAAAAAGGCAAAATTGGAGAGTGGCTTAACACTAGATTTCATCTGCCTACCCTGATATATGGGGGATATAGCGTGAGACATATGAAAATAAGCAGACACATGAAATATATATGATACAATGTGTAGTAAAGAGAAAATAACTTGAAAGATTTTCAGTAACATAAATATATTCTCAGTTATATATTCCCAGAACAAAAAAAAAGGTAGATATTAATTTTTAAAGATTATATTATATACGATATATGGATATATGTTATCAGATTTTAGTCATTAAAAGATTTTTATACAAAGCGATGCTCGTTAGTCAAATTCGTTTTTTTGCAAACCAAATTCAACTCTATTGAATATTCATTCATATGTCTGAAATAGGTTTTTTACTATTTTTAATAGATATTTCGCGATTAAAAAAATATTATTATTTCTCTCCCATCTTCATCATAAAATAGAGATAAACTAACAGTACAAATAAAGGAAACAATCTGAATAGGTAAAATATATAAATGTTTCATAAATGAAAAAAATAAGAAACTTATATTTGAAGTGTTTTTTTCACTCTGTATTCCGCGCACACCAGGGTAGGCAGAGGGAACGTAATGATAAAATACTCTGTACCCCACTTTCTACACAACTCTGTAATACGTGTTGAGTGGCAGAACTCAACTTCGCGCTTGTTCGACACCTCCTCGAGTGGGTGTCGAACCCACAACCATTCGGTTCGGTACAGTCAGACTCTGTGCCCATGCACCCCAAAACAAAAAGTAAATGCAATCATTATTTGTAGTTAATTTCATAAAAAATGAGTGCGTGTGACCGCAAATTAAAATTCTTATTTTGATTTTTGATTTATGATCTTGACTTGACTTATGATCACTTACGAATCTTATCTTGAAAGATCGACATTTACGCAAAGAAGATATTTTTTTTTTTCAGCTTCACGCTGTATCCTGCACGTAGTAGGGTATGCAGAGGGAATCTGAAAACTTGTCACCAGATCGAGTAAATGAATATATATGGTGAATATTTCCATTTAGATTTTACTTAACGACAGGAAGGTTTAAAACACTGATTGTAATAGGCCCGTTTTCAAAACCTAGGTGGGCCGGGAGAGGCCAGAAATGTATTTTCAAAAACAAGTGAATGGGACGAAGTTTTATCTCTCCCTTTGTAGATAACAAACAAACAGTGCTCGGAAAACAATGTGGTACACGAATGTTTAGGTTATGCTATTTGTTTAGTGAATATTGAAGCTTGAACCAAAGTAAGATATTACGCCGGCCGTATTTCAATGTTTTTCCAGTTTCACGCTGTATATATTCATATATATATATATATATATATATTCATTTCCTAGAGTGGAAATCGAACCCACAACCTACCGTATTTATAGTCACGCTTACACCACGACCGGCCTTACAACCTCCACATACTTCAATTTAATATTGATTAAACAAAAATCAAATAATTTTCTTTGTTTAAATGCAAATTTACGGGTTCACGAAAGAATAGATTGCAAAATACTTTTTCGTTTATATATATTTTTTTATTTTGTACAGTACACCTTTAAAATTCCTTAGCGCTGTGCTACTGTATAATGGAAGATATACTTTGTTTAAGTTAAAATATTAAATGATGTACAATAAATGTGGTAAATTTAAAGCAATATTTTTTGTTCATTTTAAGTAACTTTGACTGCATATTATGGTTCTAGGTTCGTGTGTGAACATCTATGTGCCACTTCGTGATATCGGAAATATTTATTTTTCATGGTCAAGTTATTAACACGATATATGAAATAATTTATTTTGAAATTTTTATTTATTAACATTATATAAATATTTTGTTCTATTTCTTAAAATTTATATTTCCATTTCTTCGCTGTGGTGGCAGAGCGCGAAGTTGAATTCCACCTCTCAACACGTAATGCTTCCAGAATCCTGCGAAAAATGGGAAACGGAGTGTCTTAACAATAGGTTCTCTCTGCCTACCCTGCTGTGAGTGGGATATATCGTGAAGCTGAATAATATTTTGTGCCCAAAATATTTACAAAACAAAATGTAAAGAGTATATAGTTTAAATGAAAATTTACGGTATTCCGAAATCAATGCGAGTATAACGAGTGCGGTTTCAAAGGCAACATGTGTACCAGTACCAGATTTGGAGGCATTCAGCCTAACTCGTAACTAATTAACTAGAGTGAACGCCACGTAACTGGTCGAGAGCGGCGCCACAAAGCCTAAAGTAATCATCTATTGATGGATGTCAACCTGATGTGCGTCCGTATGCATATGCAATGAATTATTCACCAGCCATATGTAGAGAAATGACCGAAATACGACATATATAATCTAAACTATACATCAAAGAGTTACAAAACGTATAAAACTATGGCAAGGTAAATATGATGCCGCCATTGAGGCCTGTCGTGGTGCAGTGGCACAAGTGTGTGACTATAAGAGCGACTGGTTGTGGGTTCAATCCCCACTCGAGGAAATTAAATAGGGTTAGGACACTGCATTCCCCAGTTTCCGAAGGATTTTGGAGTCAATGCGTGTTGGGGATTTTCGATTGGGGATATTTTAATTATAATGAACTTTACGAAATTTCTTTGAATATTAAAAAAAAAACAATTTAATCTAAAACTATTTACCGTTCATTCTAAAATTGGAAAGCGTTCCCGTTGATACAAAAAAGAAAGAGCACACACAGGGACGGTTCTCTGTTTTACAAAATAAAATGAAATTAAGTTCCATTCGTAATGACTGTAAGCTAAAAAGTTTTATCAAAGAAACATTTTTCAAATTACTGTCTACTATAACTAATTAAATTGGAATTGTTTATATATTTACACTGCTTTTAATATATCCGTGGAAATTTTTAATTAGCTTTTTGTGAATACTTTTATTTAAAATAAAAACATTTATATTTATAACAATTCAACACACAATGCGTCCAGAATTCGACAGAAAGTGAGGTACGGAGTGTATTAACACTAGGTTCCCTCTGCTTATCCTACTGTGTACGGGATAGAACGTGAAGCTGATTTTTTAAAAAATTTATAACCATTTGCAGAGTCATATTTAACATACGTATTTTTTATATGAAGAAAAATAATGTATTAAAATTCATATGAACATGAAAATATTATAAAAAGAAACTCTATATTATGCTGTCCAAATAGAGAAATGAAACTTTCATCATTTATCATATAGAAATAACGCTAAAGTGTAATATTTAAATTTGGACATTATATATTAAAACCACGAGTGTTGGTCATCCTTTACTTCACCATACAGATTGTAACTTTCGTGCTGTAATTACACTTCTATAATTTAACTTTTGTTTGTCACTAGTAAATGTCACTTATAAAAAGTCACAGATAATATATTTATTGTAACTAGGTTTAATTTGATTGATCTTTTTTTAGCTTCACGCTGTTCCTCACACGTAGCACTCCGTTCCCATTAAGATATTTTTTTTTCCCCACTTTCCGCTGAAACTGAAATGAAAATATTATTTTATTCCCTCGTGTGAGAATCAAAACACCATTACCTTCGAAACGTCTGTGCCACGAAGACCTCATACATAAATATATATTACTGATAAGTTAATTTTGTCTAAGCTAGAGGTGTTATAGTCATTTGTAAATTTTTTAACTCACACATTTAACCAACACGGCATAAGTAAATGATGACAATCGTGTAAACCAAATAATCATTCTTAGCAATATTTTTTGGACAGCAAAATTTTTTTGAAATCTCCATATATCGGATTAAAATATAAATAAACATTGTAATTGTAATATATAAGAAATTCAACGTTGACTGAAAGAAGTTAAGGTTGAGTGCCAATTAGTTCAAATAGGACTATATTTAAACATTTGTTGTTTGTATTATATTTTATATATGTATATTAATCACATTACTTAGTGTCATAGGTAAACCATTGCTATTTCATTTCAAAACAAATTTTATAAATTTACAATTACTTATTGAAGCGAAATTTCAGAAATTTCCTTTAACCTAAATATTTCACCGTAGGTAGGGTATGGCAGAACTCGGTTAGGCTTTTAACAGAATAGGCAGCCACTATATAGAAATAAATCCCTAGCAACGTTTTCAACGCAAACTGACATGGTTATTGGCATTGAGGCATATTTATATTTAGGAACGAAATGCGGCGTTGACTTCCTCCACTGAATATACAATATACCGACAACATAATTATAATTTTTAAATTTATAAACATAATATAATATAATATTATGTTTTAAAATTAAAAATTATAATTAAATCGTAAAAGTGGGATATATTTCACTTATAATACTTTCCAGGTAAATTGAGTTGAATCAAAATAATAAGTGTTACACCAAATCCAATATTATATATTTAATTGAAGAAGTAACAAAAGAAAAATACTGAAAATGTTCCAAAATACGCTTCTGGGAAATGAAACCACGATGGAAATATAAAGCCTTATTAGCGTTGTCAGTAGCTCTTGATAAAGGACTTCGTGCCAACATCGTTCTGTTGCCGAGTTCCATACATTCATTGATAACATATTTCTGACACACAAAACTCGACAAAATGTTAATTTTTATTATGTTTTAAATTTTTTTACGGCTTATCTTTAACCTTCAATTATAATCGACACTTTGATGATTTATTTCAAAGTAATTTCACATGAGGGCGTCGAGGCCTAGGAATATAGGCATGCCACTGTTGACGGCTATGATTATAGGTTCTATTCCCATTCTGATTTTTAAAATATTTAATATTTTCATTTTACACTGGTACCGAGACAAAGCAGGCGTTGAGTTCCTGTAAAAATGAGTTGAAATTTATTTCTAGTCGATTCAATTCTCAATCTTACATGAGGCTAAACATAAGTAAGGACAAAAAAAATATAAAGTATAATTTTACATAAGAGTGTACCTTACAACAATCAAACACAATATATTATTGTTACAAATAATCTTTGTTCATACGTTATATTGGTAAATCCCTCCATTAACACTTGGATCCCTCTGCCTACTCTGCTGTGTGCGGGATACAGCGTGAAGCTGATTTGATTTTTGATTAGAAGTTCGTCCATCAGAGAAAAAAAAAATCATACTTATATTTGTGAAAAATCTGTAGTACCATTAGTAGTTCTCAAGATCTATTCTGAACGCAGGTGTCTCTTACAAATTGGTCTCACGATAAACTGTATTCTGGAGCTATATTACATCAAAATTATCGTTGTTTTCTCGTGATTGATACGCGGCCGTTACTCGCACTTGACTGCTGTATATTATTAACGTTGAGCCAAATGACATTTTAAATATAGTGGCTTATCTTTAGATAAGCAACTAGATTTAAAATATATCGTAATATGAATGTAATAATACGAAGCCACAGCCATTAAGCTATGGCTATTTTATTGGATATTTTAATAGATATTTACAGTATGCGCAAGGAAACAGGTGTGTGACTGCGAAAGCGCGACATTGAGTGTCGCCACTCCTACACTCGACTAGACTGCCTCTGCCTACGCCGCTATATACGGAATACAGCTGAAAAAAGCTGAAAAAGAAAACGATTTATTTAATTCTTTTGACTTTATAAAAATTAATGATGATTGTAAAATTGGAAATAAATACCTTATAAGAGTGAATTGTTGTGGGTTGGAAACTAATTCGTATAAATTAATTTTAATTTTTTCGTTTCGCTTCTCGTTCACATAATGTATCGAATTTAAGAAAATAGTTAATATTTAATATTTAATTTCCTCCAAAACTGATTCACACCAATTGTCCCTAACTATATACCTCAACGATATAATTTAAACTATTTCATAATACTAACATTAGTAGGCAATAGGAGAGCATCAAATTTTTAGATATTTTAATAAGTTGATTGTAATATAGTAAACGCTGATACTACTAGAATGAGATCCCCAGACCTCCGTTATTTTAACAAAGCTGAAATGTAGAGGCTTAATAGTCTAATATATATATATATATATATATATATATATATATTTAAGACGGTACGTATTTACTTACTTTAAAGTGGTGGCCCTACAAAGGTGCCTTTCAGAGGGAACTTCATATTTGACTAACAATCCTCAAAACTTCAGCTTTTCTAAGAAGGCGTAGGTCTGGTAAGCATATATATATATATATATATATATATATATATATTTCGGGTTTTGTGCCTCAAAAAAGCAGAAATGGACCATTAAATGACTTCTCGTCTTTCAAAACTATTTATCTCGAGATCGCGTAAAAGTACCTCGTTAAAATTAAATATCAAATTAACTTGGAGTAGAGAAAAATCAAGCTCTTAAAACAAAAGCAACATAAGCAAAACGTACAAATAAGAATAATATAAGGTATTTCCCTCGTACCTATACTTATGATTTTTTTCACGTAAATAGTACTTACAATAAAAATAAAGGAATTCTTAAAAATGTATGTAAAATTGCGAGAACCAAAGAAGTGGCTAAAGATATAAGATATAATATATAGCGCTGCATCTGCAAGCCCCCGCGTTTACCGCTAACGTTTTCACGTCATTGAATTTACTGCATACAAATCTGCTTAAAGAGACGGTCATTATATACAAAAGGAAACGGATGTCATTTATTTCTACACTCTTATACACTTATATTTTAATACTATATTTTTACTCGACATATCTAACAGCATGAGTCCAGTCATGGCGCAGGGGCACAAGCGTGTACAAGTGACAAGTTGTGGGTTCGGTTCCCACTCGACGAAATGGAATATTAAATATTACAAAAAATATCATTTCTATCTATCGCTCTGGTATCAGAGCAATATGCGGCGTTAAGTTCTGTTTTTTCATATACGTACTGATGCTCGGCAACATATATGTTTTGATTTATTTCGAATGTCTGAATACTTAAAGTGAAATATTAGTAACTTGCTTATTCTATAACAGGTATAATGTAATACATTTGCAAAAGATTGTCCACATGATAAGAATTAAATTTAGAAGAACTAAATATACGCGATTGATCCGGGTAAATAGTTTCATTTAATTCTCTCTATCTACTAACTCTGTAATCACTCAACATACAAGAAGTAGACAACTGTATATTAAACGAAATAAGTAAAATAACTTCAAAGGAATTTATTATGAAAACAGAATAAAAATGCAAAATTAAGAAAAATAAATATCTAAATATTATTTTTGCAATATTTTTTAAACCAGTTTCTCTTATTTAGAATATAAATGTACCTAAAAAAAAGTTAAATTAGGAATAATTCATAATATCAAAACCAACAATTACTATGTATTGTATTTTGCATATAGTAGAAGCAACCTGGGCACCTACAGTTTAGACACTCCGTTTTCATTTCATTCCTCATTCCTAGTTACAAAAACGAATAAATACAAAATATTAAATATTTCATTTTCTTGAGTAGGAAACTACAAAAGAAATAAACACAAAAAAAAGAACTGTAAAAAACACCATTTAAATTACAAATGAGTCCTCTTTATAATATAATTGCAGTCTTTTTAAAGACAGCATCCGCCAATAAACTTACTTAACGTTACTTAAGTTGCCGTCGCTGTGCAAAGAAATAATTAAATTAGTCTTAACTTGATTTTTGCCCTTGTACAAACTCTGATCCATTTACTCTGATTTTCAGTTCATTTTCCACCAGCTTTGGTTGTGCTGACCTGGCTTAACCTGTTGGCTTTTCTTAATAGTTAAAGCAAATAATGTAAATAAAATGTTGAAAAATTGCATATATATTATTTTCTTTTAGTTTC
This sequence comes from Heliconius aoede, assembly GCA_037355905.1. NCBI lineage: Eukaryota > Metazoa > Arthropoda > Insecta > Lepidoptera > Nymphalidae > Heliconius > Heliconius aoede. The sequence goes on from JBAIZZ010000271.1 coordinate 71,378, forward strand.
ATGCTAATATAATGTATTATAAGTATTACGTATAAGACAGACAAAAAAAAAAGGTTTTTTAAAATATTAAGTAAATTCATAAAGTTGAATATTAAATAAATGTAAAATGCTGACGAAAATTATAATTTTAAGTCTTGTAAGATTGTATATTATAATACTCGCTAACATCATAAAGTAGCTGGACTTAACTGACATTCGCTGTAAACGAATAAAGTTTTCCTCGTTTTATTTCTAGCTGACAGTAATAATATTAGACACAATTTACGTCTTTATAATGTGATACTCGTTTATGTAAGTATGTACAAAGTGTGTAAAATTAATTCCAGACTACATTTTTCATTCTTTTTTTAGCTTTACGTTTGTTTTTAACTTGCTCTATTTTCGTTCATATTTTCGCCTCTCTACCCACATATACTACTATTTATTGAAAACTCAATGTCAAGAGACTTTCTTCTCCCTATTTGGTGAGTGAATTATTTGTCACCCTAGTAAAAATAATTCGTTTCCCTTGTAGAAATCGAACCTCCAAACGAAATTGTCCCTATTTTCATTCTCACTTCATGTTCCCTGGCTTCCTGGGATGGTTAGAGGCTAGATAGATCCGGAATCCAGAAACGTATTTTCTTTTATTTTACGTTTTTGTCCGCCGGGACGTGTTTTTTCCCGCTAAGCCAACAGGTGACTGGACTAAACTTCGCGCGAGCAAAGCGAGCGGGCTCAGCTTGTATACTATAATTTAATTAAAATAAACTATTAGTTGTAATTAACAATTAATCAAAAACAAGAATATATATATCTATATTTCTTCGTTTGAAATAACTTCTAAAGCATATTGTAAGCTTAAAACGTAATTAACAACATCCCACTTTGCACTGTTCAATGTTCATACTTAAAAGACGAACTCAATTCAAGACTCCATTATTTGCTTGTCTTGAACAGATTTTAGTTTAACGGTATTCCGTTAGCCCGAAGCGTTAAACTGAGGGGTTTGTATTGTTCGAGAATAAATAAAATGCGCAGTTCTCTTTTTCTTTTTTCTCACTTTTAATTTTTTTGTCATTCCATTTACAACCGTACAAATATTACGTGACTTTGCAAATAAGTTTTATTCGTAACCAAATAGTACTTAAATGTTTGTATTTTTAAGGGAAAAGATAAAAAAGTATGTTTTTAATTTTATTATTTGAATATGAGTCTGAGTAATAAAAATGTGGAATCTTTTACAATTCAAGAAATATTCAAAATGGTAAATAATATCTACATGTGGATATACTTTTACTGATCCTTAGATCTTGAATTAAGCTGACGCTGCTTTCACATCATGTCTTGTACTATAAATTCATTCATATCATAGTATCCTTGTACAATATTACACGGTGAGTGGCGAAACTCAACGCCACTCTTTGTCTTCTTACCAAAGCGAGGAAATTCAAATATTTTTTCCCTTTGAGAGGGAACCAATCCAAGTCACGTTAACAGTCGGACACTGTGCCGCTGGACTTAGTAAAATGACAATTTATTAGAAAAAATGTTCTATATTCATTCAGAATATAAAAGGTATAAAATCTACTAATATGATATACATACACCGTACAAACATAACATATACCCACATCAAAGTATATTTCATTTCCAATAAAATATTTACTAAAATATTTAAAAAAAATGCATCCACTAACGCGAGCGGTCCATTGTAATACGCAAATCCTCACTTTGGCAACATGTATGGAAAAATAGCCAAAGTCTAACATTTTTAGGGTAAGTTTTCATACACTTTTTTGTCAATCTACGAGATGGATTCCATTTTTAATCTCCTTTTCACTACGCCAACATACGTTTTGCCCCGTATTTGAGTTTCCCTTTCTACTTTTTTAATTTTTCCGGACGGACTAATGGTTTGAATTCACAGTAATTATTATTTAATCTATGCCTAAGTACACAGACTAAACAAAGACACTTAGATGGACTCGAGGATAATTGTAATGAATTATTTAATGGATGGTCTCTAAATTATATTTAACGAGAGATTAATAGCATCATTGTTATGTGCTAAAAATAAGACTGAGAGCAATAATTAATCTGTGACAACTCTGTTTTATAACATTCATTTTCGTCATCTATTAATAACGAGACTGCCTGACCTACAGACATATTTTTTCTTATTATTGTTTTATTGTTTAACTGAAGTCACATTGAATTTACATAATATATAGATAATGAATGTAATTTAAGAAAAATTATAATTTTATACTTAAACTTACTTTATCGGATATAAAAGAGATCTCAATAAACGGAGAAGAGGTGGACATGTCGGAAATAAGAGCTAAATTTTTTTTTTTATATATTATAATACTACGCCGGAAGTCGTAAGATATTAAATGTCCTCAAATTTGATCTAATAATACTTAAAGATGTTTTTATTGACTCACCTGTATAAAGACAAAGACGTGCTTATGTGTTAGTCTTAAGTCCGCTTAGTTTAAGCTGCCTCTTAGAATCCGAGTCACGTTTCAAGAAACTTGTGTTGATACCATATTGCTTTTTGGTTTAATTTCTTTATATCACTACTTTCAATCTCAGGTAAATCTTTACAATATATCGAATGTATATATCATTTTCTTTCTATATCGTTTTTATTTAAGAACTAATCCAAGAACATTATCTATGAATTTAATAAATTAACTTATGCAATACAATTTTTGTTTTAAAAAATAATTTAAAAAAAATTATCGACTAAAAAAGTTCATATTATAATTCAGCTTCACGCTGTACCCCGCACAAGGCAGGGTAGGCAGAGAGATCTGAGTGTAAAATACTACTTTCCGCCGAATTATAGAGGAATTGCGTGTTGAGTAGCGGAACTCAATGCCGCGATTTGCCAAAATTGTATTAAGCATAAGTAGTTTTAAATTCTTTTATATCCACATTATATATTTATATATTTATATATGTGTGTAATAAATATAGTACTGGCATTAATTCATCAATTTAACAATATACGATACGTCCAAAATCCACTTACTAATAAATCTTCCATACGATACACAATTAGTGTACGGAACCAGTCGTTCTCAAATGCTATCTCCCGGCTATCTCCGTACTAATCTTAAGTTTATTAAGGATTTCCCTCTCTATTCCAACTGTCGTTCGGTTTGTAAAGAAATCTTCGTTAATAATAAGAGCAACCGCATGACCTAATTTTCTTTTCATTCATACTTTCAAGCTACTAGAACTACAACTAGCAATATAAAGATAATTGTAATTTAATTTAATTTAATAGTCATAAATAAATTTCTTTGTAATATAATTTTATTTTCTATTGCACATTAAATACGATTTTAGAGAAGGATTGGGGTTATTTCTAAGAGAAAATAACAAAAAAGAAGAAAAACACACAATACATAATATATTAGTATAAGTACCTATGAATACAGGTATTCGTATCCTATATACACTAATAAATGAAAATTAAGCCCTAAATATCGGATGGGACTTATCCGCCATACAAATAAAACAAACAAATTATACTTCTACTTGCATTGCAGTACTTCTTAATATTGAAATAACGGAAACTTCACGCAGGATGCATTGAGCTTAACAGGAAATTGAAAAGCCTATTCAAAGTTTCCCACTGGCTGTGTAGTATTCAAGGAAAATTCTTTTTAAAGGAAAAGAATTAAAAGATTAACTAACTAACTCAAAACTGTCACTAAGGTAATGGAAACTGGTTTATATATATTTTTTCTGTTGTTTACTAACAAATTAATTATGAATAAAAAATCAAGTACTACATACAGTTCCATAAACAAGTGTTCTACACCGGGATTTTTAGTTATTTATTTTTAATTGACTTTTAGTTATTTATTTTATTTATTATATATATTATAGTTTTGCAAATATCACGAATCCATCTACGTGCGATTAGGACATCTCATTGGTCGCTGAAAGCTTTTAGAAAAAAAAAGGATTTACATATAAACAAGCAGATAGAGTTTAAACAAAGCCTCTTGTTTAGATAGCGGCAATTCTACGCTTTCATATAAAATCGGACAATTAAAATAATAGAAACAGGAAAAAAACCGATCACAGATATAAGAACATTACACCACTTAGTTTGGGGACGTATCCCTTTATCGTTTATCGTTAGATCCCTTTTCAATTCCAAAGTTACTTCTGTTACCTAAATATATTTATACTTATACATATTACATACAAATAAAATATAGTACGACGTTATAATCCCTTAAAACCGCCAAAGGGTGTTTGAAGAGGGTAATCTTAGACAAAATTTATACCAGCCTGGGGATTACTTAAATCAAATTAGCATTAAAAGGACTGTGACAACTAACTTCTATCCAAGTTTATCACGCCATAACTGTACCAATGCCTATATTTTATACACAAATAAATGTAAAATTCATTGAGACCCATCCGACATCGTAACCCAACCGTAGGCACAACCGTGTGACTGTAAACACGACTGTTGTGGGTTCGATTCCCTACCATTATTATTTATTAATATCTACATTACCTCGCTCTGGTAACAAGGCAAAGCGCAGCGTTGAGTTCTGCCAACACGCAATACGTTATCCGGAAAGAGGAGAACGGAGTGTTTCAGCAATAAATTCTCTCTGCCTACCATCCTTTATACGGGATACAGCGTGAAGCTATTTTTTTTAAATACAAATCTCATCAATTGTCAAGGAATTATAGCAAGCTTTACTTTAAGAAGTTTAGCAAATAGTTTAAGAAAAATTATTAGTAATTAATTCTTAAAACTTTCATATTATATTATAAAGAGCCCTCTCGTGGCACAGTTGCACAAGAACAACTATAACTGTAACTAAAAATCCCGCGCAGAGCAAAGTAGGCAGAGGGTACAAGCGTGTGACTATAAAAGCAAAGGTTGCGGCGTTGAGTTGCGCTAGTCAACACGCAATGCCTAATCCAGTGGAAAATGGGGAACGGACAATTATGAAATACTGATAGTGATCACTGTTTCAAATAGTTTCAAGTGTTTAAACAAAATATTAAATAACCGAACTTGTGTAAATAGGACGACCCAGAGACCATGTTATTTTAAGGGTACGGGTGACCCAGTTTAATGGCGAGTGACAGTTTTTGACTTAATCGTTATAAAACATAGCAGAGCATAGAAGTTAACATTTTATTCTAATTATTTCAAATATGAAAAAAATAAGCTTCATACTTGAGCGTGTGACTTTGAACGCGACACTTTGTGGGCTCGATTTGAATAAAGGAAATTTAATATTAATATATAACTTTTTCAGCATGAAATACCTCCAGAATTCCACCGGCAAGAAATGAGAGTGTCTTAACACTAGGTTCCCTCAGCCTACTCTGAAAAAATTATACTTTGTGCTGTAAGATAAACTCTTACTTACTTACCGCCCTAATTACATATTGAGTATTAGAACCCCACTCTAATATTTAATTCACAAAAGATATATTGAAATAATTTAGATATTATAGTAATTCTTCCCAGTTCCCAAAACTGTTAAATTTTATATCAGACAAAAAAAACTTAATAAAATCTAAATTATTATATAAACCACTTATTGAGCTAGTGTAGTTTGGTTTTCTAAGTTCAATAAGTAAACGCTACCGCTTATTAAGTTTGCTTTACAGGGGAAAGTTATGAGAAAACTGTTGAAAGAAGAATATTACAATCTTAGATTTTCAATATTATTAAGTTTAATGTGTTATTACTAGAGATTATTTGAACTTTGTATTAATAAAGTAAATATATATGTGGCATATAGAAAGAAGCACGTAAATAAAAGCGTGTTTATAATTGTATGCCGAATATTAAAATAAAAATATTTATAGGTGTCTCTGTGGATATAAATTTAAACTTCAATATTTAGAGGTTGAAGTTTTATTTTTAAAAATAAACTAAGCACAATTAGAATATATTTCGCCACCTTATAAATATAATTTCAAAAAATGAATTAAAATATTTTATTGCGGTTGCAGTTAAACAATGTCTCTTTTCTAAGCATCTCTTTTTTAAGCATCCCCACTGTTCAACCAAATAAAAGGAAAACGGGTTACGGGTTCGATCTCCACTCGAGGAAATGATAATATTTAATCCTCGCTCTGGTAACGAGGAATGGAAGTGCGGCATTCTTCATCAAGCGGAAAGTGTGGAGCGGAGTTGAAGCTTAAAAAAGACATTTATATACAAATATAAAGAACTTTGGTAGAATTGTCAAAAGAATTTATTTCCTATAAATTGTAAATCATTCCAGACCTTGATATAAATACATTGTTAAGCTAGAAATATCTTCCATTGTTGCAGATGCTGATACACACAATACCCCTGGACGGGAGATTCGGTGATATTTTTTAAGCAAAATGTAAGTATTAACAGTTTCCTCATATAGAATTCGCATTTCTGCTTTTGTCCTCGGAAATAATAAAATTCGAAAGAAGTCAAAAATATTTTTTTAATCTGCGTAATTTGTTGTTTCTAGATTTCTTTGTATTTTGTCACACGATATATATATATATATATATATATATTCGTATATGTATTTAAAGCTTTCTATGTCGATTACATAAATCACAATTGTATAACAACACATAGCATTAAACATACTTTACAAATTACATGATTAAGAAATCTCTTGATATTATTAGACACTTCATCTAAGTAATTTATTCTTTATTAATAGAAAAAAATTTTTTTCTATTATGCACAAAAAAAAATTCAACCTTCATGTTTTACCCGACAAAGTCGAGACGATTTTTCCCAAGAAACTATTTTTTCCCGACTGCGGCGAAAGTCATAAGGAGGATTATGTATTTAGCGCATATATACTCGTATATACGTCCGGTCCTTTGATACACCAGTGAACCGATTGTTTTTTTGTCTCGATGGCGCGAGTATTACTGTATATATTAATATAATTTGCGCAGTCACGCTTTTTTATCTTTATAATCGTATTTAATTTATGCTTTCGGAGTTATTGTTTAGAGCAAGAAACGTTTTCTATTAATTTATAATAAATTTCACAAAAAAAAATACAATTTATCAACAAATAATTTAACCTATCCTATAATTCATTAACAAAGCAGCAACGTTTTTTTACAAATTAAATAAACACTGAGTAAGTTAATTGAAGGGTCCTCAGTAATTTCACAATTTAATTCATAGAAGGCGATCGTGAAACAAGATCTTGGAAGCTTACAAACTTTTATATTTTTATTTTTGCTTACAAACCTGAGTTGTTGCGGGTATTGAGATTCTAGAAAATATTTTGTACAGATTTAGAACATCGTCTTCATTATATTTTATTCTTGAATATCTTGATTTTGAATTTGAGTTTAAATTAGCATGGTTAGTGTATTTATTTATAAAATGATATGGTAGATTTGTCTTCAAAAAACCGAAGAATATTTTATATTAATATATTATAAATACAACCATACAATCGAATATGCTTCACTACTAGTGATAGCCCGCAACTCGGTTTACGTGAACCGCAAAACGTAAAATCTCATTGTATCCCGCTACCACAGTCAAACATACATACACAGACAACACCTACTACAATTAGTATGGACTTATACAGTAAAATATATTTTATTTTACGTATACATAAAAAAAAAAACTGTAGACTACACTTTTTGTGCATATTTTCAGAAATACATATCATATTCAATGCAAAATATTTTCGATCGACTGAAAATTCCAGAGTATTCACTAATTGAACTGACATTACAACATATTTTCACTGTATGAAAACAATAACAATAGCATCGGCTCAATAGACACGAGTACGATATGTATAGTCATTAATATTACGATTTTTTTATTGAAACACTGAATAAATTCACATGATAATTTTTATTATTGTACTTTCTCGTTATTAATAACTCATATAATGTAAATGTATCGTCAAAAAAAAAAGCTTTTTTTTTATCTATAGTAGACCATTGGTGTAGAACACAATGCAAATAATAATTTACTGTTTGGGCGCAGTAGATATGGTTTCGATCCTCATTTAGACTGAGCACAGTTTAAAATAAATACACCATTTCGAAAGTTTTTCCATGATTTACACGTGAAAATGATAAATGTAGGTGTAAATACATCTGAGAGAATTTTATCACATAACTGTATTTCTATGTTAGAAGTGGGAGTGAAACAAAGAACGGAGTATTCTCATGTTAGATCTTCTGCTAATGCGGAGAGTAATAAAAAAGTAAAAAAATTATAGTGGCACAAGGGTGTGACTGTAACGCGACGGCTGTGGGTTCGATTCCCACTCGAGGAAATGAAATATTTATGTAAATTAATATTTACGAAGAGACGGGTGACAAGGTGAGCTTTTGATTTACGGAACTGTAAAAATATTATGTTTGAAATAATAAATAGAAATAAATATTTGAATAGCGAACTTATTTCAAAACGTAGGTGGTGTAATTATTGAGTATTTATTATACACTAGCTTATGTATTTGTGTATTGTATAGTATTTTAATTATTTCAATACAAATGTCAATTGATATACGAGTATATTATATTCATTCTGATATATTTGTATACCGTGAATGTGGTGTATAACTAATTATTTTTAATGAATCTCATTCAACTAAGTGAACTTAATGGAACTTTCATCAGTGAAAGCTTCGATTTGATTATAACAAATTACTAGTTTTCTTAACATTCAGTAGTGAAGATGATCCTTCTTATTATTTCCTTGAGTAAAGTCCCATGCACCGGAACCCACTATCATACCACTTGTGATCAAAAGGTGCCCCACTGCGCCACGATGTCCTTACTTATCATTAAAAGAAAGTCAAGGAATTGTCAAAAAATCCCTTCATTGTATTTATTTGTATTTATATTTTATGACATACCTGTACATTCAAAATATCTGTTATAACTTAAATAGGATTAAATAAAGATGAAATTGAATAACAATGTACCCAGACGTACTCCAGTAACTAGTTACGTAACCTAATTAACTATTCCTCATAGAGAAACTGTGCACGAAGCTCGACAGAGAAGTATAACCCGCTGAGGAAACCTAATATATCATATTACAAATGTGTCATGTCAACACTCCAAATTAATATAAGTCAACGAAATATGCTTATAGGTTGGGCCTAACTAAAAAGTAGTATAATTATTTATCCCGTTTATAGCAGGTCAGGCAGAGTGAACTGAATGTTAAGACATTTTCATTCACCAATTTTCTTCTGATTTTGAGATAATGCGCGCTAAGATACAATCGTTTCTATTCATAGCAATAAAATGCTTTAAACCACACGCGTTGAGTTCCATCAACATCGCACAGTCTCGAATTTTAGAGAAAAGTGGAGAACAGTGTGTCTTTTACTAGGTTCCCGCTGCCTACCCCTCTGTATCTGTGATAAAAATAGAAGTTACTTTTTGCAGGCAGATACCACCAAATTTTCGATTTTGCTTCGTTACCAGAGTGAAGAAATGAAAGTATTAATAAATTATAATTCATTCCCCCAAATGGGAATGGAACCCACAACAATCGAGTTTACAGACACGCTTGTGCCACTGCACCACGTCGGCTTAAAATTACTTCTTATTATTATTAGCATACATAGACGAAGTGAAGAAGCAAAATTCTATTCACAATAATAATAATATTAAGCAATTAAACATGTAGAGGCCGTCGTGGCGCAGTGGCACAAAGGTGTCACGCGTAAACGCGACCGTTATGGGTTTGATTCCCACTCGGGAAGTTAAATGTTTATTTACGTTTATATTTCCATTTTTCTTCGCTCTGGTATCGAGCCAAAGCGCGGCGTTGAGTTCTGCCACTCAACACGCAATGCCTCCAGAATTGGGCAGAAAATGGGGAATGGAGTGTCTTAACACTGAGGTTCCCTCTGCCTACCCTTCTGTGTGCGGGAAGCAGAAAAATTACACATGTCATAAATAATTACTCCAAGGAAAACCACAATTTCGTATGTAATCAATCTACATAATGGAAGCAACAAGAAATTTTAAATGCATTTTTAATATAATTTTCCTATTTCAAATAGAGGAGATACATTCATAATACTCATATACTATTGATACTGACCGTACGAAATAAATTAAAATGTGCTGAAACGTTATGAAACGTTGAAAATATGTCAGACATGTTGAAAATATCAACAAAAATGGCCGTGGATATTCAAATAACGCTAGCCGAGGTCGTTGGACGTTCTAAATTATTTCTAAAATATGTTATCTTAATTTTCAATATTTTTGGCTTATAATATTAGATTGTTATAGTTATTTATTGAGGCTGTCGTGACACAGTGGCCCAAAATCTACTTGTAAGCACGATCAACGATTGAGACTTAGGTTCCCAATGTGTGGAATGCATTATTTAAATCTACTCGCACTAGAAACAAAACAAAATGCGACGCTGAGTTCTATTATTCTACACGCAATGTGTTAAAAATTAGGCGGAAAGTGGGGACCAGAGTGGCATATTATTAGGTTTCATCTGTCCACCCTACTTTATATATATACCTGCTATATGCATCTTTGCTTACTCGGAGAAATAGAATCTACACCGGCTCGTTCTGATCCACCACTCCACCACTGAACACCCAGTGTCTCGAGCTCGATCGGTAGGTATTAAAATTGTATTTTGGACTTCCCAGCTTGCCTCTGCCTTCCTACTAGCTATAAGCGAGATAAGCGTGAAGCTAAACAGAAGATAAATAAATTAAAATTAATAAAGTCTAATTGAAATGGCGATCGCATCGTATGCGAATACAAGCGGGAGTAGAAAGGAGAGCCAGCAAATTAATTTAAACTCTACCTCTGCCCATCAATCAAAAACCAATCTATATTGGACACCATTCTCTTTTGTTTAACATTTTGAAAAATGTAAAATCATTGTCATTTCTGTTTAATATAATGTTTTAGTCTAAAATCAATGTAATGGTCATAACTAAACCGGTTATTTTTTTTATTTGTAGTTTTTGATCCTGAGTTTTGTAAACGGCCATTTGCTCTCTCTCTGATACTTCAATTTTTAAGATTGAATTGAATACGGAACCCTTATTGAATTACTCTATTGTCCGTCTGTCCGCCTGTTTTGTCTGTTACTATCAACATGTAGTTGTGTCTGTGAATATCAATAAACCAGGTGACTACGGTCTCTTGCAGCACAGAAGAGATCGAGCTTTTAAGTTAACGCAGTATATCCTATAGGTACTTTCCATGTACCTACACTTATGAAATTTTACACGACGTGAAGTCTTACGGGATAAATAAAAGAAAAAAGTAAAATTTTTAGAGACATTTTATAGATAAAAATAATTATAAACTTAAATTTGTAGTATATTTGATATAAAATAAGTGCTTATACCGCAAACTTTGACAACTCTTTTAAATTTTAAATCTCGTTTAAATACAATCCCGAAATTAGTACGAAACCCGCAGTTGGCGAATCTAACTTGCATTTGACCAGTTTTTTTTATTCAGCGTTACACTGTAGAGGAACCTAATGTTACGACACTCTGTTCCCTAATTTTCTCCGAAAATATTTCTCAAAGCATTGCGTGTGTTGGAGACTTGGGACTCAACGTCACACTGCTGCTTTATCTGAACGAGGATATGATAATATTAAATATATCATTTCCGCGATTGAGCATCAAACCGACAACCACCACGTTTACAGTCATAAGCTTCTGCGTCTGCGCCACGATAATCTAAATATTTTAAACTTTATAAAAACCAAGTTATGAATATAAAATATGGACAACTTGATTGAGCTGTAACTAAGTTCCAACGAAAATCTGCTCGCGGCCGCGGCCGCGGCCAAACTGTCTAGAAGAAAATTTTAGATGTAAATATTTGCAGAGTTTGGAGGCTATTAACGTTTTATGAGATTCGGTAACTTTTTCGATTACTAAAGCAATAAAAGGGATATTTTGATTGACATTTGAAACCTTCTTACATTAATCTGAGGTTGGTTTTAGGTTATTAATTTACTTTAATGAAGTTTTATTAATTTGTTTATATTTATTTATTTCATATAAGTTTTATAATAAATTTAAGTATATATTATAAATAGTCTACAATCTAGGAAATTCTTCTCGGCCTCTCAACCATTTAACGTGACCTATTTTTACCTTAGTACTTCGTCGTTTAGAAATATAACACAATATAAACTTTTATTATTAATATCATTGTCTTGTCTTGAGTAGAAGAATCTTGAGGAGAACTATTAAAGTGATTGTTAAGCTATTACCTTACTTTTTCTAACTACTTAGATAAAATACTTTAATCTAACGTCACGCTGTATCACACGTGCCCGAAAATAGTACGAATGTTGAATGAAGCTAATTTAATTTAAATATTTCATTTCTTTGAGTGGCAATCGAACTTACAACCAATCGCGTTTACAGTCACACATTTGTACCACTGCTCCACGACTGTCTTCTACATAGGTTAAGGATTTCTATAATAAAAATTAAATTTTCTTCAAATTTGCTATCAAAATTTTGAAAGACTGATCAAAAGCGCTTTCATATTATCGTTCCTGAAGTGATCTAAAGGTGATTTTTTATTTAATTTTAGTGTTGAGGACAGCACAAAATTTAGGGACTTTTGTATGCCTATTTTAATTTAACAGTAGTACTTTACAAATATATATTTTTATTAAAGTATAACTTTAATTATGATTATACTGTAGGTACGTTTTCGACTTCAATAATTAATTATTAAGCAAATATGTATATTTCCGAAAAATGAAGAAAGATATTATAACTACGCAGGTCATCTATGGTTTTCATCATCAGTTCCAAGTCATCAAATTGTGCTTTCTAAAAGCAAACACATGATTCTTTACAAAAAATACCCAAGCCCTTGGTAAGCATTCCCTCAAGTTCTCCAGGATTCCATCATCAGATCTTGATATGGCCACCATGGGACGATCTGTATGGTACATGGTGTATACCATGTACCATACCTTTAAAAAAAAAAGAATTATCTAAATCGATTCAGGCGGCTTCGAATAAAGGTTCTTACCTCCTCCTTTTTTTGAAAATCGGTTCAAAATATATTCGGTTATTAATAAGTTATCAAACACGAAGGATAGTAGCAATCAATCTTAATTTATATGAAAAATGTTGGTAGGTCGTGATATCATTAATAACAATTATGTTCAGTTGTTATCTGAACAATATATGTGTTTAGTCGTTTTCTACGACAGATAGAAACAGGTAAATTTAGTATATGATCTAGAAATAACAGTTAAAACATATAAATTTTCGCATTTCGGTTTATTTCTTTATTTGTATTGTGCGTTCCGACTTCGCCCCAAATTTCATAAATCTCCGTGGGTAGTATACCACTGTAGGCTTTGATTACGCTGCAAATTTCATACAAAATGTAGCAAAATCGATATATGAACGCTCGTATCTTTTGATTACATTGACTTACAAGTTTGATTTTAACTGAGCTTCGACGGATCATAGATCTCTCTATATTTGCCATTAATTTAAGTTTAATACCTCCATGCAATCTTAAGATAAATTTTCTTGGCAAACTGAAAAATGGATACTCTAAGCTCTACATAATAAATACGTAAATAAAGTAACATTCTGACTTCATCTAATCAATCTTCGTTCTCAATATTAAATAAATTATATATACATTTTAATAAACTGAACAGATACGTATCATATTCGTTTACTTTGACTCTTTATGTAAAAGAGGGAAGTGTAAAACAATTTATCATTTATTACTTTGGTCGACGAACGAATACCGTCAGCATTTAATTAAGGCTGTATCGGATCGGAGTTCCGCGAAATATTGCCTCCATTTCTTTAAACCGATGAAGAGTTGAAAAGAAATCATTAAAGTTATTTATCCTAATAATATTATAAAAGGTGTATGTTTGTTCCTTTTTCACGCAAAAACTACTGAACAGATTTATATAAAATGTTACTATATTTATATGAGATTTATGTACAATGTAAATTAGCTTCACGTTGTATCCCGTACACAGTAGAGTAGGCAGAGCCCCACTTTAGCATAGGCGATTGGGTCACTAGTATTCTATAAATTATTAAAAAGATAACATAGAAGTTGAATCTGTCGCTTTTCCATAAAAATATCAATTTACACAGTAAAACCTATAACAAAATTTTATTTATTAAAGCGTTTGGGACGGGTCGATAGTGTTTATAATTTATATACAACTATAGACCCACACGCGGCTTCGTCCGCTTATACTTATTTTTGTATTATACAAAATCCAAATTATACAAAATCTTTATATGGTCTGTGTGTTATTCTGATGTACTCGTATAAGCTACACGCAGTAATGTTTTATAAGTAACTCTTTGCCAAATTTAAAAAATTTTACATATTATCAATGTAAATTGCAGCCTATACTGTAAACGATCCTAGAGTGAACTCTCTTGTGTTTTTATATATTATAGAAGTAAATCACACATATATCCTAGCTGAGAATTGAACTCTTGACTTTTGGCTTAACAATAAAATTCATTAACCGTTGTACCAATATTGTAACCATTACAATAAGGTGTCAAAATAAAAAAAAAGGTTGACGCTGTATCCCGCATACAGCAGAGGGAACTTAATATTAAGACGCTCTGTTCCCCACTTCCACCGAAGTCTGGAGAGATTGTGTGTTGGATGGCGGAACTCAACGCCGCGCTTTATGAGGTCGTTTCCCCATTTAAAATACAATAACTAATAAAATTTAGAAGGACGATATAACATATTTCGTTTAAGTTTAATTAATATACAAAGCCACGGTCGCGTTCTATATTTCTCCATATGACACGCCCTGACCGTTTTATAGGACACGGGTCGCTTGAAAGAGGATATTAGAATAAGGCCCACATAACTTTTATTGAAAATAGGTAAAACAAGCGAATAAATTTAACTTATACGTACATATTTAATAGTATTTATATTTCTCATTTGATATTAATTCATATAAATATTAACGAACTTTCCATTGGAAAGTTGTAATCAAAGCCACTTTCCACAAAAAAAACCACAA
>JBAIZZ010000271.1:96426-223744 GCA_037355905.1 Heliconius aoede
TAATTAAGTTCGAGAAAATTACTTTTTTCACAATCACTGACTCAAATGGACACTTAGCTTCACTTTGAGTCTGTACTTTGAGTCTGTACTTTTAAATTGTTTAACTCAAAGCGTAAAAATAAGGTTGTAAAAGAGTTCAGAGTATTAAAGTTATAATAGGACTTGGGTAAACGTTTAATTATTGTAACTTAATTTAACTTAGCTTCAAATAACAGAAAATAATACAAATTACAGTGTATATTAAAATATGCAAAATACATATTTACATGCATATTTTATACAAAATTGGTACTGAAAATATGATAGCACTGCTTTTGCAAAACCGTAGGTATAATAATTAAAATAGTTTAACGCGAGCCGCTGGCCGTATGAATGCCGGGACGACCGCAACGTAGCGAGCGCAGGTTTCTGTGTGAGTTCACTCTGAATAACTAATGTATGGCGTTTATGAATCTGTCTTGTGGGAATTGCTATCGGGAAATACATATTTATCAAATTTTTGATTCGCTTTTGTTACTTAGAAAATGTTTGAGTATTCACTCTTATGTAATATGTAACATGAGGCTGTCATGGTGAAGTAATACGAACGTGTGATTACACATATGATGGTTGTAGATTAGGTTCTTACTCGGGGGAATGCATTATTATTTATTAATATTTTCATGTCTTCGCTCTCCTAACAAGGCGAAAGCGTGACGCTGATTTCTGTCACTCAACGCGCAATACCTCGAAAAATTCGACGGAAAGTGGGAGACGGAGTATCTTGACACTAAGCCACTAACCTCTGCCTACCCTGCTAATGCTGCGGGATACAGCGTGAAGCTAAAAATTATGTGATGTATATTGAAATAAATTATGTGATGTATAATCGTGCTTAAAATCAATACCATGTATATATATTACGTTATACTACTACCGTTGCTTTGACATTAGATGTATCATCAATTTAGTTTCAATAAAAATTTACTATAAAAATCTACTATTCTTTACTTTATGCTCATTATCATATAACACTTTTCCACAGCAATAAATAAAATTTTATATACGACGTTCATTTCTAATAATTTTAATGAAAAGAAATTGTTCAAGTCTATATAAACAGCAAAAGCGTAGAGCCCATTCTATAACGATCTTCACCTCAAAAGCTTTACTCTGGTATGTGTCGCTATTCAACTCCTTCAAAGGCGTCTTCTTAATAACGTATTCGGTTAATTTGCTGAAAACAAAAGGGTTTTGTCAAAATGAAGATCGATTGCACTCCATTAGGTGATACAAGATTAAGCTTTTAAAAAATGTATACTATTGCTGAGAAAAGAATATCTTAACACTACATAGTGTTCCCAAGTTCCCTACTAAGTGTGGAATACAAGGAAAAGCTAAAAAAATCTATACAGAGGCTTCATATAAAAATGACTATATTTCAAAGTAAATTACTTCGGACTTCGACATTTTTTACGATATTATAAGGAATTAACTTGGATAGGAGAGCTTACAAAGTAAAGAAATAAATCATACAATGGAACCAGACTCAAGAAACAAAATTTTAGAACAATAATAGCATTGTAACACTGTAAGCTTGTTCTAATTTATCCTACTTTTTTAATTAATTTAGGATCCTTATGCTAAATACATATTTTTTTAAAATAGCAGTTAAAATAATTTGATTACTTAGAACATTTTATATTTCAAAACTTTACCCGCATAGTCAAATGTCTATAATACATGATACGACATCAAAACGATTAACACCATTAAATATAGTCCATAGCCTTTAGAACTGTTCAACGTTATAATATTAATAAAGATAATATAAAAATTAAATTTAATAAACGTTAAAAATATTCAAAAATATTCAACATGATTCCGGTAAAAAGACGTACGACAGGTACAAAGGATGACGTCGCGTGTAATAGATATTCCGTTCGGTAAAAAATGTCAGTAACAGCGCTCTCGGGCTCCATCCAGGTCACATTTAGTTGATTGATCTGACGTCAGTCTTTGTATCCGGAGCTCTTTGGCGGATCTGAATTTAGGCACCTCATTACAATTATGAGGAAGTCGATGGTGATATCGCGTTACCAGCATTTTTTAAGTATTGTCCTCGATTTTTATTGTAATCTAGATTTTTAAGAGGATTAATTTGATAGACGGGTTTCATTATTTTTTTTGTAATATTTTTTCTTTGATTCAATGTTTTAAAAACATATTTATTTTTAATGTGGAGAACTGAGTGTCTTAACACGAGATCTGCCTACCCTGCTGTGTGCGGGTTAATTTATAATAATGACTATTTTATTTTAGTAAAAATATAAAAAAGGAGAAAGCAATGGTAATGTTTTTTATAAAAATGCCTTTCTTTTGTCATCCTCTTTAATCATCCTATTAAAATTGATTTTTTTTATTAAATACAACAAATATGTCGTTTATTATTATCAAGATTTTTGAATGGTCACAAAATTATATTTTTATTTTAAAATCACACACATTTAAATTGTATTCACATATGAACCAATTGTCACTTTGCCCACAAAACCTAATAAATGTATTACTTTAATTGTTAAGAGAAGTAACACAGCGCTACCCATTTCATCTTTTACAGACAACCAGAAATAATATGATTTACAAGATCCTCACTCACTTCCATTAGCGAGGATAAATGTATTACATTGAATAAATAAAATCCGTGTACATAAAATCATACTTTGCTCTGCTGTAATCTGATGTTTGATTTTTCATGCTTTTTTCTATTATTTTAAATATAACATAATTTTTTTTTTTGATGTAAATTTGTATCTACATATTGCTTGGAATTTGGGAAACCGTTTAAAATTTAAGACAAATATAGGCCTCAATTATTATTTCTATTCTGCAGAAGGTGGGTGACAAAAAAAATATGAAGTACCTCGACATTTCTTTGTTTTTTTTCATTTATAATAACCTAGGATTGTTTGAAAGGACATACTATATATATATATATATATGCTGCAAGGGAAAGAAATCAGTTAATAAAAAAATTAGCTTCACGCTGTATCCCGCACACAGCAAGGTAGGCAGAGGGAAACTCGTGTTAAGACACTCCGTTCCCGATTTCCTGCCGAATTCTAGAGGCATTGCGTGTTGCAGAACTCAACGCCGCACTTTGCCTCGACACCAGAGCGAAGAAATGAAAATACAAACGTAAATAAATATTTCACTTCCACAAGTGGGGATACAAAATCAAATTATTCTACTATATTTCAATATAGGAAAATCATATAAATCCTCAAGATACAACTAATTAATTAGTAATTATGACAATAAAGCAGGACTTCCGCCTTGGCTTCATAATTCAATAATAACACGTCGTTATAACATCCGGCAGAATCACATTGTAACCAGTGATGCGAAACAATCGGCGTTGTTTCAGCTAGTGACGTACATCGCTCGTCGGCCAAGAGGTCACGAGGTCCTATGTCCTTGTCTAGCACTAATGACTGCACTTCGCTCCGCTCGTGTCTTTTGTAATTATTTTCGTAAATACTAAGTACTAACGGTGGCCGTTAGAATAATTGTAATAATTGCATCTATATTTTTTTTTGTATCCTATACCTTATTCAGTTGAAGCTATAAATAGACTAAATTTTTAATAGTAAATATATACTCATTTTGTTGAATAATTAATATATAAATAAGTAATGTAAGTGACTATATAAAAACATTACACGAATGTTACTGGTACGTACTTGATATCAACAGGTGTTACAGAACATGGCGAGCAAAAAATTACTGAGAAATCAACCTTATTTCTTATAAGGTTTTTT
Source organism: Heliconius aoede (assembly GCA_037355905.1). Lineage (NCBI taxonomy): Eukaryota > Metazoa > Arthropoda > Insecta > Lepidoptera > Nymphalidae > Heliconius > Heliconius aoede. The sequence goes on from JBAIZZ010000271.1 coordinate 100,227, forward strand.
TTCATTTTTACAACTTATAACTGTTTTTTACAATACATTTTAAATTTGCTTTTAGGAGTTGGAAATCTACATAAAACAAGCTTAGTAAATGTTAATCAAGATTTTGTTGAATATTTTTCTAAATAAAACACAAACAAAGAACATCTTCCAGCTAAAAGAGGTTTATTTATGATGCCAGCAAATTGCTCACGATATCCAGATTATGTTGTCATCTCTCACTTTTTTAATAAGCTTTTTACGTTTTTAATAACGGCAATTAAAAAATAGAATAGTATTCTAAAACGGAGCTTACTCTAACAATGGACGTAGCACAATCTACTTATTCAGAGTTGCTCACAGTATAAGTTCAAATTTCGCCACTGAAATATATGCATATAAATTAGAATCGACCACACAACATACAAAAGCTTATTTATAAAGTAATTCACTTTATAAATAAGCTTTTGTATGTACACTTTTCACAGATACACTTCTCTTGCATATTTTGTGTAAGATATTTAAGATACTCTTTTTTTATAAGAAAAATACACGGAGTAATCGATGTTTAAGTGACAGCGAAACATAGAAGGCATTTTAATTTACAATCTTTACGTCATAGGTGCATAAAAAATGTATTTTAATGTTAAAATGTAACTTTTTAAAGGTTTTACAAAATGCCGTGGGCATTTTCCATTTTCCGTTACGCGTTTATAGGCTGTACATCGTCATCTTCCACGATGGCCATTTAGCGCTCTGTGGAAAGTGAAATGTTGCTTTTTAGCTATAATGCTGAAATATCTCTTTTACTTTCTCTACTGTGCTATTTATTTCAACTAATGTTTAAATTTCTACACGCAGTCTCCAGAACTTTGTAAAAAGTGCAGGTTCTGCCGTGCGGCATACACATATACATAAATAAGCAAATTACATATATAGGCAAAGAAACACGTCTTTGCCTATATATGTAATGTCAATATGTATTCCAATATTATAAGAAAAATTGCGTTGTATTTTTTTCTTCAAATATAATAAATAAATAGTGTTAATTCTATTTTATTCTATTCTAGCTTCACGCTTTATCCCTAGCGGGGTAGCAAGTGTTAATAATATAAATAAAAAATAAACTTGACAATATAACTCATTTAAACTTGAGCGACTTGACTTGTAGGTGGGTGGTGGGTGGTGGGGTGGGTGGTATGTAATATTGTGTGTTTAAAAATGTATGACAAGAGCGAAAAATAACACTCAAATGTAATTTTGCTATGAAACCTTTGTAAGATTGACTTTACTTTTTACAAAAACAAAAATTATTTCGTTGACTTCTGTGACGTCACAAAACGTATAAAATATGAACGATGACATTTTTTTTTTATTTAGTATAGAATTAAATAAGAAAATGTTGGTTATTTATTTTCTTTTTTCTATCTTATTTGTGTATTTATTTTCTTTTATAATGGTTTTAAGGATAATGAGGCGTAAGAGGTGTGTAACGGCCGCCGTGTACTGTTTTATTTACTCTGGCTACCTTGCTAGGGATAAAGCGTGTAGTTTAAATACTTTAAGATTACGAAAGAATGATTAGTTTTCAAAATTACCGATAGTAACTATTTTAGAGCTTATACGAAATCCTTGTTTAAATTTTTCTGACGAATTTATATTAATATTTGCTTTGCCATTAAAGAAAAAAAATATATGTATTATTTATTTCTCAATAAGCTTATATAAAACTTGGAAAAATGAACCTATATTTTGACGTAAAATCTCTTGTTAATAAATAAATCTTGTTAATATTAAGTGTTTGTATTTAAAGGATTGTACTTAAGCCCCCCTCTGAAGTAAATCTATAATCAAAATTCATATTTTAAAACTATTAAATTTAAGTAACATGTTTTTTTTTATTTTAAGATAACTTTAATAATAATTACGAAATGCGAATAATGTTTATGAATTTGATATGTTACATTTCTGTATAACAAGTTTTATTATCTATCTATTTATAACGTTTTCAAAATTAATCAAATAGAGACAATTTAGTATTTAATACAGTGTGTATAACGCATGTATCATTTCCTAATAAATCAGCATGTAGTTTATATGCAAATACAACTCAATTCCAAACGTTTAATTGATCGCTGTTTGCGGTATACACGAGCTAAAGACAAGTAAGACATATTATACTGTGATTAATGTACGTCAAACAATTAACAAATAAATTATGTATACGTATAAATCATTCTCAAGATCGTTCTCAGACTTGAGAACGGCTTCTAAACACGGGCCTTAAATATTTGTCTATTTATACACGTTTTTTTTAGATCATCACCTAAATAGGGGAAAGCTTCAGAGGTTACTAGTGAGCAATTCGATCATATCACAATATCATACAGAATAACACAGTATCAAAAATACTGGGGGAAGGTCACGTAAAAAGCATGAGGACCCCCGGAGGTTGATGACAGTGTACGAGGCGAAAGAGATATGTAGACCGTAGCGTTTGGCACTCTGGTCTCTCTGACTACCTCGCTAGGGATAAAGCGTGAAGCTAAGTTAATTTTTTTTTTAATTATTCACATTCTTTTTTATGCATGTACGTAGATTGGACAAATAAATAAAATAAAACATAAGTAAAAAGAATAAATATCGCCGTTTAATTTTAATGACTGCTATAGTAAAACTTGGCTGATATAGCTTCCATTAAGTGATGTTCTTGAGTACGCCTAATGGGATGTCTATTATTAAATGCTTTTAGAGTCACTATAAAACTAGCAGTATTTTTATCTACTCAGTTTACGTGCAGATGTAATATTCATTTGTCTTTATAAGCTCCCACTCCCACCACTCACGGTTCGATTTGCCTGGATATTTGTATACGTTGAGTGGCGGAACCAACACCGAATGAGAAAATATTAAATATTTCAATATCTCAAGTGGAAATCGAACCCACAATCTGTCGCATTACAGCCACCCGCCTGTGCTTCTGCGCCACGATTGATCTGAATAGTGAACTGGTAATAGAGGTATTAATATAAAATTAAATTCACAGAGAGATTATTCATAAGAGGAGAGTTGTAAGCCGATTACAATATTACGAGTTACGGCGACTGATTCTATAGAGAGGTACAAATGTATGCAAAATGCATTCGAACGATGAAGCTTAAAATATATTGTACATCTAAATATATTGTACATATAAAAGTCTGTGTGTAACCTTTGTTTGAAAAGGGTTATTGACTTGATATATAATATATTATTTTATTATCTATTCAAAATTATTTTGAAATAGTTGTGGGTTAAATATTTTAAGTATTATAGGAGTAAATGTACATATAGCAATATCTAAGAAATATGTACGTTTTGTACTAGCTCTATGTGTATTTCAACTGTATTTCAACCTTAAAAAATGGCAAAAAAATGACATTAATTTATGTTTAAAATGTTATTCCCCAAAGTGGTAATCAAACTCGTAGTCGTCGCGACGTTGTCCCGTTGTGCCACAACGGCCTCTATGATACCTAAAAAAATTCATTACAATCAAGTATTTTGAATATTATTAAATATCACTGTCAATCACAAAATATTTTTTTAATTACAGTGTTTTTCTTTTAGACACTACATGTAATATTTCTACATGTAAATTATTTATCTTATAATAAAATTCAACAATGGTCTTTTGTTGATACGCATGTATAAATGTATGTGTTCATACATTTTTAAAATAGAAATGGGGCTTAAATTCTTGTTCACGAAAAAGACCTGCCTTTTACGAGCATAAAGCAAAAGGTATTTTAGACTGAAACAAACGCTTTGTATAGACAGGACTATGTTTATTATTATTATTTACATCACTTTGTGAGGACCATTCTTATTGAAGACTAAATTTTTAATTCGTTTTCGAGTCATATTTTTACGTTGTTCTCCGTTGTTAACTTTTTTTGCAAAAGTTAATTTAAAATTTGGAAATTTTGTACATTTTGTTGAGTATTAAAAATAATGCTAAGAAATTGAACATAATATGGTTCAATTACAAACACAAATGTTATATGAGAGCCAAGTTAAATGATAATAATAAATCTTAGACTAACGAAGATCTACGAATATATGGGTACCAAGTTCTATGCTCACTCGGTATAAAATTCACATTTCACTCAACAATTTTTTAGATAGTAATTCTAAATTTCTGTCAATAATTTTTTACAATATTTATACATACAGTTTTATGTAGTATTTCCAGCGTGTAGTGAACTATTAGTTTGATATTTGGTTTGATGGAAAAATATAAAAAAATATAAAAAATTAAGACGTACGTTTAATCGAAGCTTAAAAAACGTGTCTTCTTTATGCATGGACTGCACTGTCTGGACTGCATTCGTTGGCGCAGAGGCCTTAAGAGAACTCTGTAAGTCTTAAGCAGCATGAAGTGATCGCATAGAATATAATATGCCTTGTTTAATATGATATATATAGTATATATAATAAAATAAAAAATTATATAGAGAGTGGTCGTGGCGCAGGGGCACAGTGTTATTGTAAACGCGACAGGTTCGATTCTCACGATAGGAAATTAAGTATTTAATATTTTCATTACTTCGTTCTGGTTGAGTTCATCCACTAACCACTTAACGCTGCCAGAATTTGGCTGATATTAAGGGAACATAAGTTTCTTAATAGGCATATACTATCTTAACACTAGGTTCCCAAATTCCCTCTGCGCGCGCACTCTGCTATTTGTGGAATACAGTATAAAGCTAAAAAAAATATTGTTAATCATATAAAAATTTGAACGTAGCATATACATAATATACAAAACGTATACGTAAACGTATAGTACGACATACAGGGTGTAACGCGATCGACGTATCAACTGTTATCTATTGTTAGAGGACCACAGTACCTATCCATTTCACCCCCCATGTAAGTTAGCTGATTTTTACTTCCGACCTGCGCTAGGATACCTTTATAATATCAAAATATTTCTACTCAACAAACTGTAATAGTAGACTGGTAATGAAGTGCAAACACTTATATAAATATGGTAAAAAAAACGATTTAAATAATTTTTTGTAATAAGAATTACGATATTTTGCCATTCAATGATTTGAATATATTTTTTTACATGTTATCATTGAGCTGCGCCTATGAAAGAAAGAAAGTTGAAATATAATATTATACAAACGCCCTACTATAGATAACAGATTCAACATTCTGTATATATTTACATACATAATAAATTACACATAAATTGTCATATTTAAATAAAATGAGAAGTATATTTTTAAGTACATATTGAATCACTAAATAAATATGATGTTTCCATTAAAATAAACCTTCCTCATATAGTGAGTGCTAAAATATGTAATATTTTTTATTCAGAAGTATCTACTAAAGTCAACGAACAAAACGATAACAGTTTCTGCATTTCTAAATTTTTTTTTTCAAAAGAAAATTTCTATGATAAATCAAGATTATCAAATTGTAAAATTATTCTTGTTTAATTATTGTAAATTTATTATAATTAAAATATAAATTTTATTTAATATTTTTTTATTTTTTTGTTCTGGGGTCGAGGCAAAAGTCTTTGTGTGGTCTCCGCGTGTACGGGAAACAGCGTGTGTAAAAAAAAAATCTCCATTTAAATCTGCAATTATTCTTAGAAGAAATATTTTTCAATATTTTTGTAATATCTACGCACCACGCTTCTATTCTGTATTCAGCGTGGCTGTAACTGTACAGCTGTACAGGTGTGTTGAGTGGCGAAACTTAACGCTTTCCTTTGCCTCGGCAGCGCAAGAAAATATTAAATATTCCATTTCCCGAGCAGAAATCGAACGCAAAACCGTCGCTATAACAGCCTCACATTTGTTTGCGCCCCTGCGCTACGACAGCCTGTAACTTACTAATAACTAAACATTTTCAGTGTAAGTAGCTGAGGTAAAAGTTATTATGTTTTAAGTTGTAAAGTTAAGTCACCGCTCATCGCTTTGTTCTCTACGCTCAACCAATTTACCAAAACGTGTGTTTGATGGAGGTATTAAGTGTATAAACTGTAATATCAAGATTAAGATAAGAATGCTTTGTGAATAATAAAAATAGTATAACAGCCAGATTGACTTTAAATTTGACTTAATGTTAAGACGCTCCCTTATCCTCCCTCCAATCGTAATTGAGACTTTGCGTGACGTGGCAATGCCTCCTGAACTCGACGGAAAATAGCAAACAGAGTATCTTAACACTAGCTTTCCTCTACCTACCCTACTTTGTGTTTAATTCAGTGACAGCTAAAAAACGTGACGTGACGACGCTAAAAAATATCTTTAATTAATTTTATAAACTCTGACGTAGCGTGGCCGAAACCTAATTATCGATTCTCGTTTACATGCAAATTCGACCGGAACGCCTCTAACCCGCAATTATTAAATCGTTTAACTTCTTAAATAACTTTTCAGCTCTGTCGGTTATTGAGCAACGTACGCTATAAGGCTCAAGCACGCCGTTAAAATTAATATTTCATGTTGAATAATCCTGTTGACACTTTATTTGGGTTTATATATTTATTGAATGTGTAATTATTAAAGGGTTTATCGCTAACTATAGGTATACTCTCGGTAAGACACTTCCATACTGGCGATCTGTTTGAATGCATTTCCCAATTTAAAAAATACGAAAAAATATAACCCAAAGCAGTAAGTATTGCATGCACTTACAGACACGAATGTGTGACGCTAATATAAACAACATATCCACAGTATTTATTCTTCAATAAAAGATTCTTATATTTAAAAAATATTTGAATTAAAAATATGAAACTGAAACTGTAATGTTTAAATGTATCGGAGCGAATACTTCTCTTCATATATATCCAGCCACTTCAAAAGAGCATACTATATATTAATATCCATATAAATTATAAAAGTCTTAATAAATGTGAAAAACAAATAACAAATAGCTCATGTTATATAAAAAAAAATTTTGATTTTTTTAATTTTCTTGAGATATTAACCATACAACTCGTGTACAAAAAGAGTCGAAAAAATTAAGAGTTCAGTTCTGCCAAATGCACGAACGGACATGCGGGCAAATTTTAATTAGTCATATAAAATAATTTCAACCCTTTGATTCGTACTCAAAGGAACTCCTTGTAGGTATTTCTGGCAGAGGACGGCCAACTTTCGGTTGAAAAGTTAATTAAATGCAGCACCAGTATTTTCATTAACCTTTTTGGATATAGTTAATATTTTAAAATTATTTGTAAGCTGAAAATAAAATTGTTTTTTTTTTTAAGTCAGACAGGCTCTTGGAAACAAGTGTGTTACTGAAAACAGGTTGTGGGTTCAATTTCCATTTGAGGAAATAAAATGATGAATATTGTCATTTCTTCGCTCTGGTGTTAGGTTATAGAAGCGGTGATTTCTACTACTTAACAGACATTTGTTGTATTATGTTTTAAAGGTCTTGTGCACTTCACCGTTACAATAATTCACGAGCCCTTTACAATTTAGCAGTCGAACTAAAGCAAAGAAAGTACCCAAAAAAAGCCTAACAGCTCTTCACACTCCTTCCTAAGTAAATTAAGCCGAAAGGGTTAAACTTGACCACTTAAACTGAAAAGAAACCATTATTTTCTAAAATCTTACATAAAAATAAATGAAAAGTTCTAAAGAAATTGAAAGAAAAAAGAAATAAGAAGAAAAAAATAAAGAAGAAATCATTAAAACTATCTTTAAAAATGGTAAAGCATTTTACAAACTAAAGAAGTATATTGAGGTCGACATAGCGCAGTAATACCAGGGTTGTTAGTTCGAATCCAAGTCAAGGGAATTTATTATTATCGGTTAATATTTTCGTTTCTTCGTTCTGACGCCAAGGAATTAAGCACGGCGTTCAGGTCCGCCACTCAACACGCAATGTCTTAAAAAATTCAATGGAAAGTGGTAAAAATGGTCGGCCTTAAAACTAGGTCCAATTTCCCTACATGCTGCGTGAAGGTGAAAAAGAAGTATGTTATATTATATCTATTTTTCCAGATTATTATAAATGTCCACCTTTACAATACAATGTTACATGTAATATACGATTTATAGACAGTATTGTAACATTGTATCCTCTTGTTAGTGGTTCAGACATTCAAATAGCAAAAGCACTATATTCGTATTCGTAAAGGTTTATATCACTTTTATAGCCTCCTTAAAGAAGCGTGAAATAATAAAAAATATATTACTAAATTTTATGCATACTTACATAATATATAAATATGTTGAGGCCAGTCCTCGCACAGGGAGGGGCACAAGCGCGCGACTGTAAACGCGACTGTAACTGCGGGTGTCATTCCTCTCGAGGAACTTAAATATTTAATATTCTTATTTACTTGCTCTGGTCCAATCCATTTCGGTCTCCAAAGCTTTGGCCTCCATAATTCAGCGGAAGGTGGAGAACGGAGTGTTTAGACACTAACTTTCCTCTAATATGTGCGGGATACGCCGTGAAGGTGCAAAAAAATTATAAGTTAAATATGTATGAACGAATATTATTCTCGAGTATCGTATATACGTACTTCTGTCAAAAAAATATCCACATCAAAGGGCGGCGTTGAGTTCTGCCTATCAACACGCAATGCCTCGAGAAATCAGCAGAAAGTGGGGAACGGATTGTCTTAACACTAGGTTCTTTCTGCCTACCTGCATCTGCTGTATGCGGGATACAGCGTGAAGCGTGAAATACTGAGATTGAAATTTAGCTGCGGGATTTGAAGCCGTATTTAGAACATAAAATAAATTATTATACCTAAAGTATAAAAAATATGATATAACGTTTAACAAGTCACCTATTTCACTTGCGCCCTGGTGGGACGCATCAGGACAAACTACAGCAACGACTCCATTCACCAATCTCCACGGGATTACATATATATATATATATCGATTTTGTAACGTGCAACCTGTTGCTTCGCTAGAGATTTTGTTTCAATAACACTTTTTATTAAGTGCATGTTCATTTTATTCTATATGAAAAAAACTTGAAAGATTTTAAATATTGAAATTTAACTTTTATTGTATCATATATATATATATATATATTACAATATAATAAAATATACACCTAACATGTTCTTAAAATTAATCACTTACTGTACTGCGGCTTATTGATTGTAACAAATACAAAGAGCGGCGTTTAGTTCCACTGGTGCGTGGGGAACAGAATCTTCTCTTTCTTTCTTTTGAACAAAATAGCACGAAGCAGAAGAAAAAAGTAACCAAATACCATACCTAAAAATCAGTTAATGAATAAAGAAGGTTTTCTTTCTGTAGCATATTAAAAATACAAGCAATAAATACTCATTCTATTTACAAAATTTTCACTTTATTTTTATAGTAAGTGAATTATTTCCAAGATATTCGATGTTCAATCGGCCCTGTACTCTTCGGGTACAAACTGTCGCCCATCCTCAGTTATTGAGACAGTTATTTCGCCATTTATTTGTCGAGATCGAGCGGGAAAATTGTGATGTTCTTATATTTGTTTTGTGTCTTCTATCATTATTCTTATGTTATACCATTATTCGTTTGAATAGTTTATCTAGTTAATAGTTCATTTATTTGTATATTTTATATAGATTTTCTAAGTTATATAGTTTTAGATTAGTTTTATAAGTACATTAATAATTGTACGCATATTTTGCTTACTTTTTTCTTATAATTTGTACCATATCTTTAGGATAGCCAGACCACCTAAAAATAAATCCATTTGCTCTTATTTACATAAGTCTTATGAATACACGTGTTGCATGTTTAATAGTGGAACTCCGAACGCACGTTGTAGTGAGAAGAGTTTGAATCGACTACTGTCATTTTAGTGTTGAACCAGTATTATTTTGTTAGCCACTACAAACTGGTAGAATACTCGTACACTCAATAGTCTACTATCTATATAAAAAATATTTATTACATATAAATATGTAATCCTATTATAATAATATATCATACTACCTACTAATGTTATAAATGTGATACTGACACTTTCACGCAAAAACTAAGGGATTTAGGTAAAACTTAATATATAATATATATAATCATAATATATAATAATACATAGCCTACAATTTATATAAAAAGGTTGTAAAATTGGATCATATTATAACAATAAGTCAAACCGCTTTAACGAACGAAAATATTGTTCCATTTTCAATTAATAACAAATCTTTATCAATTTTAGACCAAAATCTTTTGCTACATTTGCCTAAAATAAATATTTTCCGATGCTATATTCGTATCGCATGCATTTTAATACTATTCCACGGTCGACGCAGATCGACTACTCTCTCTAAAAGTACAAAAATAGTCTGCGTTCCCTTAACGTATATTACAGATTTAATAAATGGAATACATATACAAAAAGCTTACCCTCATTTTATTAAAGCTATCCAATTTACAATTAGTACTGGGAGTAGACGGTAAAAGTGCTTGGTTGTCGCGAGTTCTTATTTGTGAGATTCGATGATATTGACTATAAAATATTAATATACTTTCACCGTGTTGATTACAAACACCAATGTTGTGTTAACATACAGTGTCTCTAATTTTATAGAAAGCGGAGAAGGGAATGTATTGATATAAACGAGCAATCTAAAAATAATCGCCTATTATAAGATTGACTGTCAACTCTAAGATAATCAATAGTAAATTTCGCATTCTAAAATAAAATGCATTCACAATAAAATTTACAATCGATAATATCAACTAAATGCCTTCTTTATGTTACTCGTTGCCCGTAAACGGTCAAATAAAATTGGGCGTTTACGCAGATCACGTACAAACGGACCCAAGGGATGGATTCCCGATTACAGGTTGTACTTCCTGTGGTAAATCTTGCGTTGCCCGCTCTTATGTTACGTGATTAGGAAAACAAGTGTTTAAGCGGTAATTGGGGGTAATTATTAGTAATTTAGTAAATACATATAATATATTAGAAAGACAAAGTTGAGAATTGTGCTTAAGGGATAAACGAAATAATGTTTATGTCCACCAAAAATGTAAATATTTAAGTATGGTAAATAATATAATACTTATCCTGCACATAGCCGGGTAGGCAGAGAGAACTGACAGCCTAGTGTTAAAACATTTCACACTTCACTTTTCACCGAATTCTGGAAGCACTCAGTATTGAGTGGCAAAACTCAAAGTCCCGCTTTCCATCATTATCGCAGCGAGGAAGTGCAAATATTAAGTATTTCACTTCCTCGAGTGAAAATCGAATCCACAACCTGTCACGTTTCCAGTGGCAAACCTTGTTTTCGCCGCGACTAGCTTCAATATAGAATACATATTATTAGATCCTTTATCATTGTAGCTAGTAGTAGTTAAAATTTTAAAAACAACTCGGCCTATTTATATAAATATATATTAAGAATATTCGAATCCTAGATTTTATACACAGTCGGCGTTCAAGAAATATGAGAATACAACCAAAGAGTCTGATTGAAATAAATTTTAATAGAATTAATAAATTCCACTCTAAAGGTCATTGTAAATCGATGTTATTGTAAATCGATGATGACGTAAAATATAACGACTTTTACTCTAAGTAGATATTCTAAAAACCAATAAACCAAAATGAAGGCAAAATAGGGGAAAAAAAGAATTTGTTTGATCGGCTTAAACCTGGACTATAAAGCTCTTCACTCAGTACTTGTCTTGTTTTAGATTTCCCTCGAGATGTTCAACAAGCTAGTACAATCATGAGAACAACAGCCCCAATATAGCTATATTTAGGAAGATTGATTTTATTAAAGGCTTTTAATTTTCAATAAATTACCGTCTATATAAAAAAAATATATTTTTACAGTCTTCTTAGATATTTTTCACTTTTAATTGTTTTTTTTTATTGTGTTATCTACTGTGTAAGTAAATATTATGTTTTTTGTTGTAGTTTACATTATTTAATGCATGAGATAGCTTCAGACTGTTTACCGCACATAGCAGGCTATGCTGGTGGAGCCTGAATCTAAAATTAGAATACTCCGTTCTAATTAGTAGAATTCCATTCTCTACTTTTCAAAAATAAATAAATATAAATTTAAAAAAAAACTAGGCTATTGCTATTTATATTAGTACAGTAACTTATGAAAATTGGTTTTAGATATATCTTCATATTTTAGTTAGCGATAACAAACTTTTAATCTGACATGATGAACGATCATCTCACAATTCTAAAGTAACATGTAAAGAAATTTCAAGTTGGCATTAGATGAACCCTTTTGAGTAGCGTTTTGAGGGCCAAGGCTCTCAACGAAGTGAAAGCTGCGGCAGGACCGTTAATAAATCAACCTTATGATGAAGTGAGATGCTTGGTACTAGATTAATTGAAAATGTGTCATAAATTCTATAGACTTTTCTTCTAAAGAATCAGTTATGTTGTATATTTTATTCACACAGGAAATTTTGTATGATTTCGGGATTTCTAAGCACAGGCGAGTCTTATCACCTTGTCGATGATCTCATCAACTCTTCTACCTAGGCTTACCAGAACGGGCATATCTTTGAATAATGAAGAGATCGACGAAAGAGATAAGATCTCTACTTTTACGAAGACAAATATTTCCTGTTAGAAAAAATATAATAAAATTATTTGCATCTCATTCGGATCACCGTTTTATCATTTTATGTAACATTAAAAAATATCACTTAGTCTGCTATACAAAGACTATTGAACAAGATACTAATTGAAACAATCCTTCGACAAATTCTATTGAAAGTATATAAGCGTTAGGTAATTGAATTAATATACAATCTATCAAGAACTCATTAACTAATTAAGAAGTAACTTGAAACTATAAAACAACGAATCTTGTAGAAAATAGTTTTTCAACTAGCGTGGGTGATATGAGTGGATGTTAGGTAACAGTGTTGTTTGTCGCTTTAATAAGGTAACTTAAGGCTCTAGAAAGTATTTTTAAGCAAAATTCCTTGTTATTTCTTGTCTATTTTTATTAGAAAGTGATTCATTGGTGAGCATCTGTAGCTTCATGCCGTATGAATCCAGACGTAAAACGAATACAGCCGCTTTACCAGTTATAGACCTTGTGCTGCTACATCATGACGGCCTGAATTTTATTTCTTTATAAATAAGCAACTCACATGCAGCTTTGCCTGTTCCACATTTTTTATGTTACAGCAAAATTATACAAATAAAAAAAAAAAGGAAAAAGCTAAAAGAAAAATTATAATATTAATAAAATAAAATCTTTTTTGAAATAAAAAACTAAGAAGTACTTATGAAATCTTAGATTCGCATTTAAAAAATTCTACGTTAATAACTCCTTTTAAATCAATTTCTTTGCTAAAAGCTTAGCTTAGAAACATAATTTTCTTTGACGCATGAAGGTAGATCTATAAAATGTATATTCGTTAATTTTTTATTTTATATTCGTTAATAATTTAGAAATTACAAATTTATATGAATATCTTAAAGATTTTGAAACTTTCGTTACGTTATTTCATTTAAGAGCTTGGTAGAGACTAGAGAGCCTCTGTAATATAGCGCTCTAGCGTTATATTCATTCATTCATTTTATATACTGTGTAATATTTTAATCTCATACCTTTAATTTAAAACAAACCTGCTTTTAGTGTTAATATATACATAAAATATTATCTTTATATATATATATATTGTTTATTCATAGCTGCACCACGTGGTTTCATCCGCATAAGTTGCTAATATCAGCATAAAACTGTGCTATTCCACATGCTACCACTTTAGACAATTTATAAAAGCGTTGGCGGTAGTTTGATATAATAATTATATGAATGATATAAAATAAAACCGTATTATATATATAATCTAGACTATATATATATTAAATTTTTATACTTTTTTTAAAAAATCGTGCACTAAAATATATATATAATATATATATATAATTATTAACATCTACACACAGTAAAGTATGCGAAAGAAAAAATGGTTCAGTTTAATGAGAACACTTCTGTATAATGAGGAGCATCCTTGGAATATATTAAGTATTATATATATTTACATCTTTTTTATTTACAAAGATTATTCGGTACCTCCAGAATTCGCTGGAAGGTGGAAAACACTAGGTTTCCAGGTCCCAGGTCCCAGGAGCATGCAACTACAAACTCCATCTTATGAGATCTAAACATAAAGTAATTACATTCTATGGTTACTAGTAATGTAACTGAACTCTCAAGCTAATGCTCCCATATGCGAAGGCACGCATTTAATCCTGGCTATATTGGAAATGGATATGGTGTGCGTATAAAAGGATGGTGGTGGTCTGCGGTGACAGCCTCCCTCGCGAACAACGCTGTACAAAGTGGACCCCACCGCTCACTCCAGCTAATCTAAGGGTTTCTTAATAGAAATGAATCTCTTTGATTCGTTATAAAAAGGAAACATGAAGGACGTTTCTTAGAAAGATTCTTATTTTTTATTGTGTTTTTTTTTTACTTTTAATTAGGTTCGTCTTTAAAATTGAAGAGATAATAGAAGAAGTAAAAGGATTTTTTATGTTGTATTTATACAACTATTATAACAACTTGAGAATATTTGCAATGAAACTCTTAAATCGGTTCATGTAAATTAAGTTTTTTATAAGTAGGTATATAACATTTTTTAAAAGTGTTTTTACCGAAACCCAAAGCTCCGTGGTGGCTCCATGTGGTCCGTGACAGCCGATAGGCTGAGGCAATCATTTGGGAATAAAAATGATTAAATATTTATTTTGAATCCAAAAATGTATAAATATATTTTATTTATATGTAAAAACTAGTTATTTGGTATAAAATTAATTAACTAAATTATACAAGATTGTAATATTTTTTTATCGGAAATTTTCTCTTTTCATCAAATTTCATAATTGTAGGTCCACGGGAACTACCCAAAGGGTTTTGATACCGGCGAATTTTATATTATATAAAATGCAGAATTAACGATTCTAGTTCCATTTTTACTTTTTGAGCTACGTAACCCTAAAAACAACAAAAAATATACAATTTATTACAATATATAATATTATATACAAGAGAAATTTGGTTAAGTAATGTGTCTCTTATTTTCTAAATCATTGAATTCGTGACGTACGACCCATAATGATATGCTAAATAGATTTACGGAAAGTGGTTTTAATAAAAAATGAATGAAATTCAGATTCGCTGTTTCGCAACAAATGTGCGCACATACCTTTAAAAATTCCAAAATGCCATACCTTGTGCCTTTTAAAATGTCACATAGTTTTGATATTATTTTTATTGAACGAAAAAATAGAACTGACAAAAACTCGCAATTAAAAAATATTTATATTTAATCTAAGTCCTGTACAACTTTTTCATTGTGATTTCAAAACTGTGGTGGCGTATATATATATGAAGTGCGGCATTTAGTTCCGTCACTTGACACACGACGTCTAAAAATTCGACTGTGGGGAACGGAGTGTCCTAATACCTAAGGTTCCCTCAGCCTGCTGTATATGAAATCATCCACGACTGTCCAAGTAAATAGTAGGCTAAAGCCAAAAAAAATATATAAATTTACAATATTCAAATTTGGCTTCGTAATATATTCTGAATTAAGAAAATAATAATAGAATTAATGAAAGTTGAAATTCTTTTAAATTGAAATGAATAACAATTTTCAATATAGAAAAAATGTCACCAGTACAAAAATATTTCCTCTCGGGCTTCCGTAATTAAATTGCGAACCCTTGTGATTGCGTAGTGTCCATTAATTAGCTCGTCATATTGACGGAAAACATCTTTTACGTTTTTTATCGATACAAAATATTAAAACCCCATTGGAAATTGTTTAATATAATATTCTTTTTTATCGATATCGATAATAACTATTGGTACATAAGTATAATCTATATTAAAATTCTATAAATTTCTTGGTAGATAACTTATTAATTTATTAAACAGAATGCGAAACTTCTATAAGCCACCTAAAACATATATATTTTTTTATATTTTATTGACTCCTAAATATATAAAGCTTGTAGATAGCAAGTTTGTCGTACTGCTTATATGATTAAGTCACTCACAAAACGGAACGGAACTAGTAAACGGAAAAATGTATGACTATGAATATACTATATCACTCTTTTTGATTATTTGGAAGAAACGCAAACTTATACCAATCGTTATATATATTTTCCCTGAGATACAGTTACTGTTCATCTAATTGGAAATATTAGTATACACAGGTATAGTTCCTCTATTGTACAAACTTGTAATTGATCCTCTAATATAGTCTATAGTATTAAGTTACTTGCATACGCATGTATAGTATATCATATCATTATTGATGCGTGCTTGCCTATATGTTGGCTGGAGGAGAACGCTCTTTTGCGTTAAATCCGCCTTTTGTACAATTTTTTTGTAATTGTGTGCAATAAAGGATATATAAATTCAATACATAAATATATTATATATATTTGAATAAAAATCTACTGTTTGGCAAATGATATTCACAGCTCTTGTAATCGAAAATTCGGAATGCTTCTCACATGACAGAAAAGAGCTTACTTACAGCTTAAAGCCTATTGAAAATTTTTTGAAATAAATTAGATTAGGCATTTTTTTGTCGGCTCTAAATATAAATGGCCGCACATCGAATTATAGGCAGGCGGAACCTGGGCAGCCAGTGTTGTAGCAACGGAGTAGTTTAACATTATTACGAAAAAGGCTTATTTTTTGTTTTTATTGTTAAGAATAAATATTGAACACACAGCCATTCCAATAAGCTCCGTCCTAACTTAATCATACATGCGTCAATACTTAATTAAACTAAAGAAGATATATGACAAAAAAACTTGTTTTTATAATCGATTAAAATAAGTACCTAACAAAGTATTTAAAGCTCAGGACATACATAAATTACTTAATTTATAAATTAGTCAAAATGATTTTCCTTGTGAGCGTGCAAAAACTTTAACCATTTATTCCTGGTCTGCACCAACTTCGAGTTCTTCGAAGATCAAAGGACTGGGCTCGGTCGGGTCATATTAGAGGAACACCGTCTCATATTTGAGTTTCGCCTTGGTGTGTAGTTAAACAGAATTCATTATAATATAATATGCAAACAGTTACAATTTCCTTATGTATCCGTACTTAAGTATGGTAATACAGTCTTGTTTTTTGTTCGCTTCTGCTTTACATACTTACTTATTTAGTGTAACCTAATTAGCTAAGCTATGTTAAATATTTATATTTTTTTATTTTCTTACCTCCATGCTCTACCCTGCACATAGCAGGGTAGGCAGAGGGAGCTTGAGGGAATCTCGTCGTGATCGATAAAATAAAACTTATTCATATAATAAAATGTAATAAAATCTAACGACTTTATAGATTTCAACCATGAACACTATATATCTTAAGTCATAAATTTCAGGTGGATTAATGAAAATATACGACTCGCCGTAATAATGGACGATAAACGCTGTTAGCTCAGGTGGCTACGCGTTACTGTTCGGCAAATAAATCAAGAAAAAACGACACTTTTACCATTTGTATATTTATAATATTTTTGATAAAAGATGTTCAACCACGACTGTTAACGCATCAGTCAGGTTATGGGTTCGATTTCCGTTCGAAGAAACGAAATATTTAATCTGGCGTTGAGGCAAGGCGCGGCGTTGATCTCCGCTGCAATGCCTCCAAAATTCGGTGGAAAGTGGGAAGCGGATTATCTTAACAAATGGCCCCCTCTGCTTACTCTGACACTAAAAAAAACGTTCAAGCGTCTCTTTCTTACTGAACAACAGAGAAGCCACACAACGAAATCGAGCCTCATCTTTGTTCTATGATACCTTTTTGTGATAATAAGGTATTTTGAGGCTTGAAATCTTAATTAAGAAGCCTAATAATAAAAAAATAAAATTTTATTGAATATTCTATAATATTTTTCACGCTGTATCCCATTTATCACAAGATAGGTAAAGTAAGCTTACTATTAAAATGCTCCATTTCCCACTTTCCGCCGAATTTCAAGCCATTGTGTTGAGTGGCAGATCCAGAATAAAGCGGAGTACTGTGCTCCCGACCCTGACGAGACCCACATTCGACGCGTTAACAGTCAGTCCCCCGCTTCTCCCATTGCACCACGACGTTCTCGTAGCTGAGATTTGGTAATAAAGGAAACTACGAAGGAAAAAAATCCAATACCAAATTAATGACGAAAATGGAGGACGAATCCTTTAAATATAACATAGATACTCTACAAAAATTAAACAAGCATCCACCAAAAAATAATGTACACTACAAACAAACAAATGTCCGTCAGTATTCACAACAAAAGGATGCGGTCGCTAAAATATCAATACAAGTTACGATATTGCGTTCTCCCCCACAGACCGCCAACAATGCTTGTGACATGGGTCCCGAGTACGAGGACGCCGTCCCTCATCAGAGTTGATTGACTTTTTCATAACCCAACTTGAGGACCAGAAGTTCAATTAGAAGAGTTTCGCAATAAATTCTAAAGGGCAATCAGTTAATTTCCCGGCACATTTGCGGGGAATATTCGTTTCATTACTTACCTATTCACAATACTTCAAAAGAAAACTAGCCAAGTTTATAATGAAGGTCCGGGGGAATGCTATTTTCTAATTTTTTTTTTCATTTTGTAATATAAAAATGACTGTAAAAGCGACAGGCTGTGAGATATGATTCGTCCTGTTCATGGAAATGAAATGATTAACATTTTTATTTCTTCGCTCTGATATGTCTCGGCAAAGCGCGGCGTTGAATTCCGTTATCGAAATTCGGCCTTAACACCGGAGTCCCTCTGCCAACGGTGCTTAGAAACAATAAGAGTACAGTAATCTCAATATCATGGAATCTAATGTTTCGATCACTATTTATTGTAAATCGAATAAAATCAATGATAACATTTTCATTTTTATCTAATTACAAATTTTGGATTTTTTCAGATTCTACTGGCACAATTTTAAGCTGGTGAGTTTTATATCATGAAGTTTGCCTTATTAAATATAGAATGGAGATATTGCCCTTATATTGTTAGACCAAGTGTAAATATATTCAACACTTAACGTCTGTATGTCGGTTAATTATTATAAACATACAAACATATATATAAACTACTTTTAAATTAAGATTAAAGGAAATCTTTTTTGTTATTACTATTAAATTAAATCGTTGAAAAACTTTTTTACTGAAAAAAACACGAAAATAAACATATAAAAGACAAACGTCCAAATGATCAACATACAGAAAACTATAAATTCGTAAAAAAAAGTATATTCACCGCTAGCCACTCAAGTGGCATTCAAACACTTTTATAACGGCAGTATAAATTACATCCATTCATTTTGTGCTTAGAAAGGAGGTAAATATTAAACGCGCAGTTATAAGTTCTATTAATCTAACCTGACCTCGATCCATTCACTTAAGATTAAGATTTTCACTTAAGAATTTCATACCACAAAAAGATATTCTCACCTAATTTTTTGTTATATTTTCTTGGAGGTATTTTTATTAATAAAAAGTTTTTACTTTCCTTTTTTTAGTGTTTGCTATATCCCGAATATGATGGAATAGGCTGAGAGAACCTAGCGCTTAGACACTCCATTTTCTTTTTTTACTATGGGTGGGAACTGAACCCACAACCGTCACGTTCACTCGTTACACTATAATTGCATCACAAAATATAACACATATAAAGTATATTGGACTATAAAGTTAGGTATAGGTGTATATTGAATTCTTCGTTTCCTTCATATGCAGTCGGTATAACATTAACTGTTGTAACGGCAAATACTTATTAATAAAACCTGATATTTTTACTTTACTCTAAATATCAAACTTTTTTTATATTATATTATCAAACTCCTTCAAATATATTTATATAAAAAGTATAAATTATAAATTACTTATAGTTACATAAAATTATGAAGATTAACAGTGTCGTTTTTTTTATTATTTTAAAGTTGAAACTCAAAAACAAATTAGTTTATCCCATGATAATATTGCCTGGAGCACTTAGTAAATTACCTAACTTCTGCTTTCCTTAAACACCTATCACAACAAACTTGTCACAAGTTATATATCGAATGAAATACGATAAATTTACTTAGACTAACATCGTTTTTACTTGTTTAATGTATTTACATATGCTTTTACAATGTGATATTTGAAAAACGTTGAATTTTCTTAATTTCGTCATTATCATAATCATAATAAAGCGGCGTTGAGTTCTGCCACTTAACACGCAATGCCTCCATAATTCAGCAGAACAGAGTGTCTTCACACTAGGATCCCTCTACATACCGTACTGTGAACGGGATAATCATAATCTCAGTTTTTTTTTTTTAATACTTGATATTCAAACTTGCGCTGCCTCTATTAAAATGGTTTCGGCGAGGCTGAGTAGGTCATCAGCTTACTGATGGAGAGGTAGGAAGAAAAAGAAGAAACCACTTTATTTAGATATAATTATTATTATTTATATAAAACACGTACCCAGCTCAGTGAATAAGTAACAAATTTAAGGCGCCTTACGCGTTGCGCCTGTTTACTCCATCTTGTTATGCTGCCCTCGAGCGACGATTAGCAACTGGAACCGCTGGAATGTCTCAAGTGCTTCTTCGAAGTTTCGAGTCAAGTTCGGGTGAAAGTGAAATGCTAATATAGGTCATTCGTGGTTTCTTAATATTTACTATTGAAATTTAGTTCTATATATAACCATAATTTGATCTAGATCTAGAGACCGTCGTGGCGCAGCAGAACAAGGTGACTGTAACGCGATGGTTGTGGGTTCGATTCCCACTCTAGCAAGTTATATATTTATTTAAATTTTCATTTCTTCGCTCTGGTGTCGAGGCAAGGAGCGGCGTTGAGTTCCGCCACTCAAAACGCAATGCCTCCGAAAATCGGCAGAAATTGAGAAACAGGGTGTCTTAACACTAGGTTCCCTTTGCCGTCCCCAGGGATTCAGCGTAAATCTGATTTATTTTTCCATAATTTGATCTATTTTATTAAATTCCACAAAATTCTACTACACTAATTAACTAATATTTTATAAATATTTTTTTCGTGCGTTTACCATTTTGACCGAGAAAACCACTTATAAAAATATTCCATCTTTGTCTTTGCGCTTGCACACATTCAAAGTGTTAGTGAATCCTGAGTATATTTAAAAATAATAATATTTTAATAGTGTCCGACTTTGTACAAAAATTTACTTAATAAGTAACTTAACATAGCCTTCCTTAATCACCTACTTGTCATTTACAGTCTACATTCATATATTTTATTCGAAGGCTTAAAGTTGTAAATATTGAAGTTAGTGAGACAAAGAGCAATAACACAGAAGCTGTCAATTCACAATGATATATGACTGGGGTTAAAGTCTAATATTAAATTAATTACCGTCGATCATCTGAACACTACGGAAGATGAATTAACAATTAATATCCGTGACGATGAAGATCTAGTCATATGGATGTAGTAAATAACGTACGGTATCATTTTTAGGGTTCCATGCCTCAATACATATATGAGTGTGTAATCTCAATACATATTATTAATACATATTAGTATGTCTCAATACATATATGTTCGTAAATTAAAATTAGTCAGGTTTTATAAGTTGTACTTTACCCGTTATATTTAAATTCATATACTATAAAACTTTAAACTACAACTTTAGCTCAGATATATTAAAAATATTTTAAAAATTAAGCAAAATATTAAAGTTAAAAAATAAGATGAGATTAAAGGGAAGTATTGAAAGAAGGGAGTGGATGTCCACGGCGAATGGAATGCGAACAAACCAAAATCAAGTGTCGTGAATTTTCTAAAAATCGGGAACGGAGTGTCTTAACGCTACGTTCCCTCTGCCTACTCTGTTATATGTGGGGTATAACGTGAATCTATAAACAGGAAATGTCACTGTAGCTCATGCTATTTTATTATATAATTACTTTACACTTCAAGTAGTTTTTCATTTCAATTTAGAATAAAGGCAGGTCAAGTACAATCCCAGGCATCTATAAATAGCTCGAGATCTACGCATATAACATTCTAGCCGTGTGGTCCCGGCTTAGAATAGGATCACCCTGGTACTGTCGGTGTCGTAAGAGGCGACTAAAGTACGTGTGGAAGAGTCACGTCGCCAGTAATGGCAACACGCATGGGCAGACTCGACCGGATTTAATACCACCCCCGGCATCTTAAACCGGCGTGAAGTAGTGGCCCTTGCCACTGCGTTTCGCATTAGGTAATCCCGGGCCCCGGTGCCCTTCATCTCCACCTTAAGGCTGGCAACGCACCTGTGGCTCCTCTGGTGTTGCAAGGGGTCGTGGGCGGCGGTGATCACTTACCATCAGGTGACCGAACGCTCGTTTGCCTTGTCCTCTACCATAAAATAAAAAAAAAAAAAAAATACCTGTTACGGAAACAACACAGCTTGAATTCCATCAGTCATTTCATATGGAGGCTGTTGAGGATATCTCACTTTATATGGGAGAGATAAGAGAGAGATAAACGAAAGGCTTTCGAGGGGAATCCCTGGTTCTAGTGTAACGAAATATTTTTCATAATATCGTTCTAAACGAAATCCGTAATGTAATATTATTTGTCCGTGTTATTCTTTTGTTTATTAAAATATTTTCAGTATCGCTTCTGGATGTACTATAGCAATAATCTTCAAATAACGTACAACAAAGAAAATTCCTACTAGGTAAGTCTTAGTCTCTCTTTTTGACTCAATCTTACGTAATTCCAGTTCAGTCACGCAGCGCCACAAGTGTGTGACTATAAACGCGACTGGTTGCGAGTTTGATGCCAATTGTATTAAATACGGAGTGTCCTATCTCTAGGTTCCCTCTGTCTACCCAATTATGTACAGAATTCAGAGTGATGAAAGATGAAAAAAATGAAATCAGATGAAAAAAATATTACACAAATGCAAATTTGATCTTAATATCATTAAACATTGCGAACATTTAACAAGTGAAATGACCCGTATAATATTAGTTTCGCGTGTCACATCCACTTGGCGATCCCTGCTCTTACTTAGGCAAGGGCCATAAAATTTCATTGATGGTTCACCACATTTTGCCTCCACTACAAACGCTACTATAGATTATTAGAAATGACATCGAACTTTTAGTTAGTTACAAATATATCCTGATAATGAAAAAAAAAATATCTTTTATTAATTTTTTTATGTTTTTTTCATTTGTATTTCCTATCCTACTAATATTATAAATGCGAATATTTATGATGATGGATAGATTAGTTCTACTGTCGTTCAAACTCTATATACGGATTTAAATAAAACTTTACAGCAGTTCATCTGAGACTTTATAATAATAACACAGACTACACCAGTTCCACTCGTCAACACGCAATGTCTCCAGAATTCAGCAGATAACGAGGAGTGCAATAGCAACACAGGGCTCCTCTGGTCTATATAGGATACAGTTTGAAGCTGAAAAAAATAGTATAATATGATACAATCATATTACCTAGAATCTTGAAGCCTGGTTTAGTAAATTGTTCATATTAACATTTGTTTGTAGTTTCACTGACTTACCTTATATAATTTTCTAAATATTTGTTTTTAGGGTTCTGTACCTCAATAGGTAAAAACAGAATCCTTATAGGATCACTTTGGTGTCTGTCTGTCGGTCTGTCAAGACCACTTATCTCGTGAACGCGTGAAGGTCTATGATCTCTTGGAGCACACAAATCACAAGCTTCTAAGTCAACGTAATCAAGAAATATGTTCAATTTTTCATCGATTTTACTGCATTTTGTATGAAATTCGCCGCATTAACCAAATTTATAGAAAATTTAAATATATACTCATCTCACTTTCATTATGTTAGGTACTCTTTGTTCTGAGGTAACATTATTAATAGGTGTATATCGACGGTTCCGTTTACATATATTATAAAAGCTTCAAAGTGGGGTTCAATGTACAAAGTAATTAATTTTGAAAACGTTATGTAATATGTTAATATTTATTTTATAACTAATCAAATAAATCGTATGCATCACACTTTTTTCATTTATATATATTTTTTAATTTCTATATAAACTACAACTAAGTTTCATTCAACATATACACAAACATTACTGGTGCTGCATACCACAAGGTAGACAGAGGGCACCTAGTGTCAAGACACTCCGACAGATTGCCTAATTTTCAAGACGTTGCCTTTTGAGTGATGGAATTTAAGACCACGCTTTGTCCTGTTACGCTGTGTCAAAGCGAGCCAATGAACATAATTCATTTCTCACTCTCTCACATCCGTCGCGTTAACAGTCCGAGTGTGCGGCGATACGCTATGACCGCATAGCATTTCATCATAATGATATTTTTTACTACATGACTCCCTTAATAATAAAATAAATAAATTATAACAAATAATTTTATATATTTTTGGGGAAAAGAGAAAAATGTTTAAGGTCCCAAAGATAGTAAAATAAGTGAGAAAAGGTTTGTAGCTTTGGAAATCAAAATAAAATAATTATTTTTTTTAGCTTCTTCTCGCATGTACCAGTGTAGGCAGTAGTGTTCAGATATTCTGTCCACAATAATAAATTTTTCTCTAAAGAATTAGATAACTAAGAATTTATCCCTACATTTAAGGTCTAAGTCATATATCAACAGTCTAGATAATATCATTTCATATAGTGAATTACCACAGTGGCCGAGCAGTAAACAATTTACATGCACTCCGAGAACTGTAGGTCAAGGTGGGCCCTAAATAAGTTATCGAGGGCTAATGCAGTTCTCGTGTTAGTTCAAGTACACATATTTTACCCATATAAGGGAAATAGACTTACCGTCTGAGCTGGCGATGCGTAAATAACGTCGGTTGCTTTATATGAGCGATGGAAACAATTTTGTTTCTGGAATATTATTGTGTGTTTTTTTCTAATGTGATCAACATTGACGTTACGTAATAGTATAAATATTATATTTAATAAAGAGTTTATATAGACATTTAGTTTAGATAGAGTATTTAAGGTTCGAAATATGTTAAATAGGTAAAAAAAACCTAAATTAGATGAAATATTATGATTATTTCCTACGAAGTACTTATTTTAATAAATATTATCATACAATCACACAACAATATGTGATATATAAAAGCACATCATTCAATTCACTGCCACAGCACTAAAGTACACTTGAAAGTGAAACTATTATATTAGGCACTTGATGGCAGCCTATTCATAAATTATTTGTTTGTATATATTTCATAATTATATAAATACAATATTATATATTAAACTAGAAAAATTGCTTTCTTTTGTATATAGTTTTTTTCAGTATCCCGCCCACACAGGGTAGGCATAGAGAACCTCGGTGTAAAGACACTCCGTTCCCCACTTTCTGCCGAATTCTGGAAGCACTGCGTGTTGAGTGGCAGAAAAATGGGAATATAAACGTAGAGAAATATTCACTTCTTCGAGTGGGAATCGAACCCACAACCATCGCGTTTACGGGCGGCACCCTTGACCACTGCGCCACGACGGTTCTACGATAGTTCTACGATGATTCTACGATGATTCTACGGACGATGTATATAGTTCTTCTATTTAAACGTGAAATATTATTTCAAATTGTGATTTGAAATTTGTAACAATGCTGGGACGCCTCGACCTTCAAAAACTGGGTTCATTTTCCGTTCCAGACTCCAAACAATGCTTACTTTGTTACGAACCTTTAAAAATATTTGCTAGAATTTCTTTAGAATATTTTCTCTCACAAACGGTAAATATAATTTTAATTTTTTTTTAAGTTAAATTATTCACAAGTTTGTGAAGCAGCTTAATAAGCTTATTATTATTGGCTTCGCTTATCTTTAAGAACATACAATAATTAATGTGTATAGATAAAAATGAGAAATCGTTCTATTTTGTACTTTCCATCCTCTTTAATAAATCGGAATAATAAACATGTGAATAACATTTATATTATTATAATTAAGGTATAACATTTCTGATGTCTGATGTCGAAACAAAGCGCGTCGTTGACTTCTGCCACTGAACACGCAATTCCTCTAGTAATCCACGGGAAATTGTAAACAAAGTGTCATAATACTACTTCCCTTTGCCTATATTCATGTGTGCAGGATACAGCGTGAAGCTAACTTATTTTATTCGGGAATTTTATTCCCTTGGCAATATTTCCTCTTGGGGTGAAAGTAACTTCAGTTCAATCCCTAGAAGACACAAGTTCGCGTGTTAACCACTAAAAAACCCCATTTGTCGTATCACCAGTCTTTCAAAAGTTTGCCCTTTAAGCCACGTCCAGTATTAGCATATTGGGCCTTAATGCTTCGAGTGAATGCCATTACCGCGATCATCTGGAACGCAAGGCCAAGTTGGCCTCAAAGAAACAAGAGGTCATCAGCAGACTGAGATGGTACTTCACGCCAAAACACCGATTGGTCCTATATATGGCCCAGGTTCAACCTCATATGGAGTACAGTTCTCATCTCTGGACTTGTGCACCCCAGTATCAACTTGAACCATTTATTCACATACAACGTAGAGCCGTTCAAATCATTGGGGATCCAGTGTTCTATGAAAGGCTATGCAAAGGCTATGCATAGAGCACTTTGCATAGAGACGTCAAAAAATAAATCGCGTCTACCACCACCTTAAAGGCTGGCAACGCACCTGTGGCTCCTCTGGTGTTGCATGGGGTCGTGGGCGGTGGTGATCACTTACCATCAGATAACCTAAACGCTCGTTTGCCTTGTCCTTTTCCAAAAAAGAAAAATCTAACCAACAGCTTAATATTTTTTCAGTGTACTTAGTTAATTTGTATTATCTATTAAACTTATTGCTTTATCTATTGAAATTACTTTTACTTTGTCTGACTCCATGACTACAGTGGAACGTGAAACTGACAAAAAGTTATTATACTTTCTACGACAAAGTATATCTAACAAAGAATATTTTAAGCTACTAGATTATAAACAGATAGATCATCTCATATATTTTTATAATAATTTTATAATGGAAAACACATTTTTTACTATCATCATATTTTTAAAATATTTCCTTCATTAATTTCATTATGCAGTTAATTTATATGGTTAGCGAAAGATCGTTATCGATTTTCCTTATAAATACGTTACACCGTATAGTGGCTTGCTACTAAAAATAAGTTAAAAGAGCTACATTATTCTTGCCAACTCTTCACAGTATTTTTTTTATTATTGTTTTATAACATATTATATTTTAATAACTTAAGCACATACAAGGTATACGAAATGTGTCTAATAATTGATAAATTGTGATCACCTACCCTACCTACTTGAGGATTTACACTTTATCGCTCTGGTAATAAGACAATGTACGGGGTTGAGGAGGAGGAGGATTTCATTACTCAACACGCAATGTCTCGCAAATTTGGTCTTGTTTGGGAAATGGAGTGACTAAACTCTTTACATTAGATTCCTTATGGCTATCCTGCTATATACGGGATACATCGTAAAGCTAATTTGATTTTATTTTTTAATATGTATTTCCTATAATAAATTTGAATTTGTACATGGAAGCGCAATGTAGTCAAAGTAAATAGCCTAGAAAGTAAGAAAACTCATAAAAAGAATTTTGAAGAAAAAGATTATCTTTACAGCTGTACAGAAACACAGCGGTGCATAGCTTCTCGTTGTATCCCGCACCCAGCAGGGTAAGCAGAGATAGCCTGAGAACCTAGTGTAAAGACACTCTGTTTCAATATAAAATACATCAACAAAATTTTTTTTCTATGTATTTATATACACAAAGCCAAAACCAGTAAAAATTTAATTTTAAGGAACGTACGAAAAGCAATTAGTGCAGATTATTTGACAGCTCTGTATTAAGCAAAATTAATTTAACTTTGCCAGAAATGATTAACCACTGGCGGAATACAGTAAATTCAACACGTTTCACACGTCAACGGAAATTTTAGCTTCAACAATATATGTACTGAAATAAGCTGCCACGGAAAGTGATTTTAAATAATTATTATTATACTTACCAATTCAATTAATATTTTTCCAAGGGTTTTTTCAATTCAATTCTATTAGACAAATGGTAACGTTGTGTATGGCGCAATGTCTTAAATAGTAGCGGAAATTGGAGACCGGAGTGCCTCGACACTAGTTTATCTTTGCTTGCCCTGCTATTAGAAGCATATAGCGTGAAACGTGAACCTATAAAAGTGTAAATCATATCAATAACGCGCTTGTAAAAGTAAAATCGTCTTCATAAGTTCTATATATATAGTATATTTTTGATTTACAAAACTCCTCATGGAGTTTTAATTTTTAATTTACCTTTAAACTATCACTTTCCTTTACTTTTATTCTTTGTTTTTTTTTTGGGTGCCAAATATAATAGTTATAGGTCCACGATATCTCAGAACCTTGATTGTTTTTTGCTTTTAATTTCAGTCTCAATACTTCATATAAATACTTAGGACAGACGGACAACAAAATCGTTCTATATGTTGTTCTTTATGGAGCACGGACAAATGACCTCGTTTTTTTTACTTTATATCTAATTCTTGAGAACAACGATTACATATTCTAATCTTATTCCCGTAAAGAGATATAATGCAGGCACCATCTGTTACCTATTTTACAAAGCTTTTATAAATGGTGATATTTTCCATAAATAAATATATTAAACATTTACAAAATTAGTATTTACAGTGCTTTTATATATTAACTTCACGCTGTATACCGCACACAGAACGATACTTAGACCAAACCTAGTGTTAAGACACTCCGTTCCATATTTTCCGCCAAGCTCTCGTGTTGAGTGGCAGAACTTACGCAATGCCTTCAGAATTCGCCCTGTTTTTGCCTCGACACCAGAGCGAAGGTGAAAATATTAAATATTTCATTTTCTCGAATGGGAATCAAACCCACAACTTGCCACGTGTACAGTCACACGTTGAGTACCTGCGCCACCACTAGTCTCAACAGCGGACACAGCAAACAAATTTCGTGCCAAGCGATGAAATTTAATCATTAAAAGTGAAAACTGGACTTACCTGTCAACTCTCAAATAAATACTTTTAGTAATAAGTGTTTATTAATTAATTAGGTAATTATTATTAATATGTAAGCAATGTCTGACATCTTTCATGTATATAGGTATATAGATACATAATAGTATATACATATATAACCAATGTTTCAATCACGTTTCACTATAAAAATAATTTAAATTCCAATATTGAAGTTTGAGTATTTCACATAAAGTCCTATGAATTTTATCGAAGATTTTAATAAAATTTATAGTGTTTGTACGTAATGAGTGCACAGCGCAGTGACCTGTCGCGATTTCACGGTGAGCCAAGTTTGAACGACCCGCACGGACGGATAGACGCACAGCAGATCAAAGGAGCCAAGTGCTCCATTGTTACAGTTTCTGCGAGGGGCGCACAGTTGTCTCTTCTTAATTTCAAATATTATACATTATACTTTTTTGAATGTTTTTGTTTTGTTATGATTTGACGTTTTGTTTTTTTAGTTTTTTGTGTTCATATATGAACATAGCAAATCCATTTGGTTTTAATCTTCAAAATTTTAATTTTAAATTTTTTCTTTAAAATTTAATCCTTTCAGCTTCACAGTGTATCCTGCGTATAGTAAGGTAGACAGAGGGAGTCTAGTGTTAAGACACTTCCCCCACCCAGCCGAAATTCCGATACATTGCGTGTTGAGTGGTGGCACTCAATGTCTCGCTGTATGTTTTTTCTATCTTGGTACTAGAGCGAAGAAATTAAAATATTAATAATAATAATTCCTTACCCTGAGCGGGAATCAAATCCACCATCATTGCGTTATAGTCACACGCTTGTGCCCCTGCGCACGACGGTCTCAAATAAATTGGTTTAAATTTGCTATTTACAAAACTTTAAACAGTATGTCACTAAGTATTTTGCAGTAGCGAAGTAAGAATGTTTTAATAGAACAAGACAATATTCCTAAAAATATATATTTCAAAAATGTTTTAAATTAAGTGGAAAAAGATAACGAAAAAACCTCTACAACCCCTAGAAATTATCAAAAAGTCAATACATTTAATAGAATTGAAAATCGCGAATATTCATATCTTAATGACTTTGTAAATATAACATTTTCATATATAACCTTCAAAATATTGTCCCACTTGAAAATTGTCAATTGCCAATATGTCATAATATATTATTGAAATGTAAAAGAAATGAAAAATCGAAAAAGAGGTCGGTTGTGACGTGGCCTCGGTAAAAATATGAATATTTTTACAAAATTTAAAGCGTCGCCCTCTCAGTAGGCATGAGTTGACAACTTTAACTACCTTGTTATATTTCATGAGTGAAAAAGTTTCAACTTATCAACAATTTTTTATTAGCATTATAGAACGCCACTTGTTGTCGTCGTTTTACAGTTTATTTCGTACACTATAATATGAAAAATTATATATCTTTTGAGGCCGAGGCGCATGGGTACAAATTTCTGAATGTAAACGTGACGTTGTGGGTTCGATTCTCACTTCAAATTTTCATTTCTTTACTCTGGTATAAAAGCATTCAGTTCCGCCATTCAACAGCCTATGCTTCGAAAATTCGGCGAAAAATGGGCAACGGAGTGTCTTAATACTAGATTCCCTCTGCCTAACCTGCTATATGCGGGATACAGTGTAAAACTAAAAAAATGATTTTTTTGACTCACCTGGTGCAATAAATGAGGTTCTCGACTTAATGTTATATATATGTAAAGCAAGGGATAAATAATGAAAATAGATTATATCTAAAGAAACAAGAGTATCTCATTCGGAGGACGACAAGACAAAGCACGTCTTTAAATTCTGCAACTTAAAAAGCAATATCACTCTATAATATTGGGTGGATAGTGGGAAGCAGAGAACCTTGACACTAGATCCTCCGCTATATCCGAGAAGTAGGAAGCTATTTCTACATATACATATTATTGCTTTTTAAAATATGACATATGTATAATACAAATTTTATCTCAGAGAAAATACCTTGAAGGATTTTGAGTAACTAAGATTAGGGCAATTCATCAGTATTCCCAGTACAGCGTGAATAGGTTTCAAAAGAAAACTTTGACAGAGATGCCTCCGATATCACCGAAATATGGATATACCTTATCAGATTTGTATGACCATTAGTTACACCTATTTTTTACGTACCTAAAACGTATGCCGCGACAAATATCTTTGATGTTAAAGCTTTATGTATATAGTCCTATAATATTCTATTTTAATCTTGTCAAAGTACAAAATAAGAAAGATGATTCAGCTGCGGCTTAGTGATTGAGAATTTCAAATTTAATCCGATTACTTAAGAATCTTATCTTCAAAAATCAACGTTTACGCATAGAAGATTATTTCTTTTCAGCTTCACGCTGTGTCCCACACGAAGCAGGGAAGGCAGAGAGAACCTGGAAACCTAGTATTAAGATATTCCTTTCCCATTAAAACACTTCCGATCCCCACTGTCGCCGGAACTCAACGCCGCGCTTAGCCTCTAGATGTATTTATAACGGAACGCTTGTGTGTGAAGTAAAAAGAAAAAAACAGAAGAAACTTGTACAATATATATAACTTGTTCATAGTGAGATTGAAATCACTGATTGTAATAGCCCCGTTTTCCAAACCTACGTGGGCCGGGAGAGGCCAGAAATGTATTTTCAAGAACAAATGAATGGGACGAAGTTTTATCTCTCCCTTTGTAGATAACAAACAAACAGTGCTCGGAAAACAATGTGGTACACGAATGTTTAGATTGTACTAGCGGCCCGCCCGCGGCTTCGCCCGCTTGAACTACCTGATTATTTATTTAATAAACACCACAGACAACTATAATGACTTCTAATATGAGTTGATATTACTTTAATATTTCTAGTCTTCTTTCATGTTAAAAATACTTTAAAAAATATTATCCGTTATATGAAGAATACGAAAATACTTTTGCCCCGACCTATTATAATATATAATAAATATCTAATTCTATCATTTTCTTTTGGCTCTCACTTCTACTACTCAGTTATTAAAAATTAATTAATAAATAATAAGTCGGTTTAAACTGTAGCATCACCTTGAAAAATCTATTTACATCGGGAAAATAAAAAAAATTATGTAATTTATATGCAAGCATTTAGCCAAAAATGAATATGACTGAACCGATGGAATACAACCATCGTGTAGGTAAGATACTCTTTCCATATTTAAAGACTACTTTTTTGCTAAAATATGAAAATCGTTATTCGTAAGTTAAATTATAAATTTTTATTTTTTCAATCAAAAAAAGCTCTGCGCACAAAATACCCTTTTAGGAGATGAACAACGATGGAAATATAAAGCCTTATTAGCGTTGTCAGTAGCTCTTGGTAAAGGACTTCGTGCCAACATCGTTCTATTGCCGAGTTCCATACTTTCATCGATAACATATTTCTGACATATAAAACTCGACAATATTTGTGTTGTTCATTTTATTTCATATGTGCTTGTTCAAAATTATAATTTATTTAATTGAATACATGTTTTTTTAACTTATATTATTTTTAATATTTTCGTTCAATTATTAACGCGTTCAATTATCAATCGTAGCGTAGGGGGGTTGAGTTCCTCAAAAAACGGGTTGAAATTCAGATAGATCGCAGTGTCGATTCCATTCTCTATCTTACATGAGGCAAAATATAAGTAAAGACAAAAAAAAATAAAAAACATGATTTATCAAAGACAATATTGCATAGCATCCTTATAGCAATCAAACTCAATTTATCATTGTTACAGATAATATACGTTCATAATTAATATTGGTAAGTCCATCCATCAGAGGAAAAGGAGATTCCATTTATACACTCATATTTGTGAAAAATCTGTATTATCATTCATCTTCTCTGTCGCAAACAAGTTCTCAAGATCAATTATGAACCCAGGTGTCCCTTACAAATTGATCTCACGATGTATCCTGGAGCTATATTTCATGAAAATTATCGTTGTTTTCTTGTGATTTATACGCGGCCGTTACTCGCACTTGACTGCTGTATATTATTAACGTTGAGCCAAATGACATTTTATATATAGTGGCTTATCTAATGGGTATGAGAATATCTTATTTTATTTATATTACAATATATTTATAAAAATAATAGGCCAGTTGTGGCTAAGGGCGACAAACAAGCATATGACTGTGAACGCGAAAGGTAATAGGTTCGATTCCCAATCGAAGAAATAAAATATTTAATAGTTTCATTTCTGTGCTTTGGTGTCAAAGTAAAGCACGACGTTCAGTTTTGTAAAATTTAAAATTGAACTCATTGTGGCGCAAAGGCACAAAGTGTGACTGTAAAATAGAGTGATTGTAAAATATTTATTTAATAATGAAAGGAAATATTTATTTAAATTTAGATTTCCATTTCTACGCTATGGTGTCAAGGCCAGAGCTGTGGCTCGGAAAAGGGAACGTCTTAACAGTAAGTTACTAGTTCCCTCTACCTACCCTACTATATGCGTAGTATATCCGTATATTCATTAACTATACACAAATAATTAAATTGACGGCACAATATCTACGTCATTGAGATTCAATTAACTCGAATCACGACCTCATTTAAACAACCGCTTTTAACTCGCTAAACTAAGTTAAGTCTACATATATTATGTGTATATATATATATATATACAAATTTACTTAATTAGAAATGTTCCAAGCACGTCACATAGTTATACAGAAAATTGTTTTGTATGGAAAATATGGATGTTAGTAATATTATTTACATTCTTCTGTTCTGTTCTTTTCTCTTCTGTTCTTAGTTTACGATATTTCGAAAGTTGAGTACATAGTATTGTAACGCCAGTTTCTCTTTACCTGCTATTAGTAGATTTTCTGTAAGTGGAATAAAAAAGATATATTTTTTATTGTTATAAATGACGAATAGACAACAAAATAAGATTTTTAAATGTTAAAAAGAATGTAAAATGTATATTTAAAAAAATATTATTAGCTTGTAAATCTATCTATATGCTATAGGTATTACGTATATATAGTTGAACGTAACAGACATTTGCTGTAAACGAATGAAGTCTTCTCGTTATATTTCTAGCTGACAGTTATAATATTAGACACAATTTACTTAATATGACAATAATTCATTTCCCATACTAATATAGAAATCGAATCTCTCACCGTAATTTCCCTCTCACTTCATTCATATAATTTTCATAAATATTGACGACTGATACTTAAAATTACACTTATTTGATATAAAGTAATATAAAAGCTACCAATATGATATACACATGGTATAAGAATAAAATGTAAGCTATCATCAAAAAATATTCCATTTCCAATAAAATATTTACTAAATAACTAAATCTAGATTTCCTCATTCGTCAAATTTTATACCCAAATATTGAAAACAAATAAACTATGCCACTAACGTAGGCGATATATTGCAGTACGCGAAGCCAAATCCTCGCTTTGGCAACATGTATGATGGAAAATGGCCAAAGTCTAACATTTTTAGAGATTTGTACATTTTTATGTCAATCTACGAGATGGATTCCATTTTTAATCTCATTTTGACTCCGACATCATACGTTTTCCAGCGTATACGAGTTTCTCTTTCTACTTGTTTAATCTTTCCCGACAGAATGATTGTTGAAATTCACAGTAATTATTTAAATCTCATCAAATCTGATGTAATAATACTTATAGCCCAAGATCCCAGACCCGCCAGGCCTATGTCATTTTGGCAAAGCTGAAATTTTGAGGACTATTAGATATAAGACTGTTTGCCTACTCGCTAACTTGACAGCTATGCATACAGTCTTAACTACATATTTATTTAATTTCAACTTTACTATTAGACGTAGGTCAGAGGACCCTGGGATCTCAGTATTCTAATAATGTTTTTATTAATTGACCTGTTTAAAAGACTACTTTAAGAATATGTCTTAGACATCTTTCCTGTATAATTCTTTATTGTATTTCGAAATTTTGTTTATATATAATTTTTATTTAAGAACTAATCCAAGAACCTTATTGATGAAGTTTATTAAATATTATACTAACTTTATAACGGCGGCACGCCGCGCGTTGTTTCACAACAAGAGCAAAGAAATTTAAAATTTTAATTCCTCGATTGGGAAACGAATTCAAAATCTGTCGAATAATTATTAACTGGTTAACAGTCACATGCTTGTGCCTGGGCCACGACTGTCGTCACTCTAAAACAACCGGACAAATGTGAGTCAGACTCGCCCACCCAAAGTTCCGTACAATAATTGGATATTTGGAATTTTTTCAGAAATTTTTAGCTTTGCTAAGGCTTAGTCAGAGCCCTTTCGTTTGATACCTCACTTGAACTAGCGGCTTTAATATCAAATTTTGCTCCCAAATTTTTACTCCCGAGTATATAATAAGTAAATAAAGTCTATCGCACTCCGAAAGTCAACATTACTTTCTACTAGTTCCGCGTTTGAAATATTTTTTTTATTAAAAATATATTATAATAAAACGAAATCCTTAGACATATCCTAAGTCTTAAGTTGGGATTATAAGATTGATTTCAAAAAGGATAGGTTCTTATTATCATATAATAACGGTTACAAGTTTTTTTTTGAATCTGAAGAATCTGAAGTCAGTACATATTAAGCCGCCGGCGTGAAAAATGGATGTTATAAATTTGACATGATTGGCTGTCTGTGACACCATAACTCTTAAATTCATGAAACGATTTGAGTTTACCTTTTTTTAATGGGAAGCCTTGTTCATCAAGGTGGTTATCTAACTGTTTTATGAAAATCTGATTAATTTGAAGTTCGAAAATTTTAAAAACTACCTTTTTCTTCGTTACAACTCTTTATTGTATTATATACGGAAAGAATCACAAATTTCTGCACTTGTATCGAAGAGTAATAAAAGTAATAAAATAGAAAACATTTTATATCCACATAATAATGTGCGTACGTGTAATATACTACTGGTATTAATTCACCGACTTAACTAAGTACTAGATGTCCCAAATCTACTTGTAAATCTTCCACACAATACACAATATACATGATTAATGTACGGAGTCCCAAATGCCGGCTATCTCCGTTCTAATCCTAAGATTATTAGAGATTTCCCTCTCGATTTCGATTGTCATTCGGTTTATAAAGAAATCTTCGTTAATAAGATATTAGAAGGGCAACCGCAGGATCTAATTTTCTTTTAATTCAGTGAGCCCGTCTGCCAGTCGTGGCACAGGAGTACAAAGTGTTGCTATGTAAACGCTACAGATTCTGAATTCGATTCCCACTCGAAGAAATGAAATATGTAATATTTTAATTTCTTCGCTCTAGAGTCAAGGTAAAACGAGGAGGTGAGTTCCACCACTCAACATGCAATGGTTCTATAATTTAGTGGGAAGCGGAGTGTCTCAACAGTAGGCTCTCTTATAATAACAATTATGTACAGTAAAGAGTTTTATTATTGTTATTAATAGACGTTTAAGGATTGTG
Organism: Heliconius aoede; assembly: GCA_037355905.1. Classification (NCBI taxonomy): domain Eukaryota; kingdom Metazoa; phylum Arthropoda; class Insecta; order Lepidoptera; family Nymphalidae; genus Heliconius; species Heliconius aoede. The sequence continues at coordinate 136,720 of JBAIZZ010000271.1, forward strand.
TAACTGCCAACTTTAGGCCTCCAGTATAAGACCAGCTCGAGGATTCCATATTAATGTATTGTCATCCGATATATTATGTCGATTGCCAAATTTAACTATGATAAATACTTAAAATCATCCCCTCTCGGGATTGATGTTACATAATTAATGTACTATAAATGTACTTACACATAAAGTCTCGAAAAAAAACGAATGTCTCATTATTATAAAGAGAGAATTCTACTTTTTCAATTAACATCGAAAAATTTAATTGAGAGGATCAGATAATAAGCTACAGATGTAAGTGGTTATCAAATCAAGAAAACTTTAAAGTGCCTTAAACCTTTTGGAATCCATAACCCTTTTTCATTTCAAGTTAGACACCTCAAAAGTTATTTCTATTAATAAAATACATTTATACTTTTTTTCTCTTATATAAAAATAAAATATAAACCCCTTAAAACCGCCAAAGGGTGTTTGAAGAGGGTAATCTTAGACAAAATTTATACCAGCCTGGGGATTAGTTAAATCAAATTAACATTAAAAGGACTGTGACAACTAACTTCTATCCAGTTAAGTTTATTACACCATAAACAATACTAACGCTTTAAATATTTTCTAATAAATAAATAAATTTTAAAATAATTGAAGCTTTCGTGGTGCAGTGTCAGTAGGGGGAATGAATTACTATTTATTAATATTTTCATTTTCTCACTATGGTACACAAAGCAAAGCGCGGCGTAAAATTCTGCCACGCAACACATCGTCTGTGGAAAGTAGGGACGGAGTGTCTTACAGAGTGAAGCTTTCATTAAGAATAAAATCAAATGTATTTTTTATCTGGTCCAACATATCTCATAATGATGATTTAGAAATACTGATAATAAGTATTGTTTCAAATTTTTGGATATGATACTAAATAAATGTAACTGTGTAAATAGGACGACCTAGTGATGGTGTTGCTTTACGGGCGCGGGTGACCCAGTTTAATGGTGACTGACAGATTTTAATTTTATCCTCGTTATAGGACGGAAAAGAGATTTAAATTTTATTTCAAATAATAAATTACAGTTTTACAGTTTAATTGTTGAGGCCAGTCATTTTTCGCTCTGGTGTAAATGTAAAACGCGCAGCGTTGAATTCCGCTACTCAGCATGCAATCACTCTAGGATTCACCATCTCTCTGATTCATTATCTGAACTCTAGATTCCCTCTGCCTACCCTGATGTGTGCGGGATAGGCAATCCACTTTCCGCAATTCACTGAGCAACGAAAACCAACGCTATGTCTTATTACCAGGGCTAAGATATTAAAATTATTTAATTCTCATTCATTCTAGTGTAGGCGTGTAGGCAGAGGGAATTTTGTGTTAAGACATTCCGTTTTCCACTTTCTGCTGATATCTGGAGGCATGATGAGTGGTGGAACTCAACGCCGCGCTTTGCCTCGACATCAGAGCGAAGAATTGAAAATATAAATTTAAATATACATTTCCTCTTCTCGAGTGTGAATAGAGCCCACAGATTTCTTTTTAATATAAAACTGTCAGAAATATTAATTTCATATATATTGTAAATCATTCCAGACCTTGACGTAAACACAATGTAAAAATGAATATCTTCCATTGTTGCAGATGCTGATTCACACAATACCCCTGGACGGGAGATTCGTTTATATTTTTTAAACAAAATGTAAGTATTAACGGTTTTCTCATTTAGAATTCGCATTTCCGCTTTTGTCCTCGAAAATAATAAAATTCAAAAGAAGTTAAAAATATTTTTATAATCTGTGTAATTTGTTTCTAGTTTTCTTTGTCATACGCTATATGTATTTGTATATGTATGTATGTATAAATAACTGTATATGTCGATGTTTATATATTTTTTATTATTTTTTTATATAATTTACAATTGTATAAAACACATAACATTAAACATACTTTACAATTTAGATAAAGAAATAACGATATTATTAGTCGCTCCATCTATGTCATTTATTTTTTGTTTCTCTGGCATTCATCAAAAATGTGACTTTAATTTTTTCATTTTCACCTTACGCCCAGAAGCTGAAGTTTGTCAAACTTTTATAAATTGTACTACCCGTTGACCTATAATACTAAGATTGGTACGGTCTTTGAGCAAATCCAACTCGCAGTTACGACTTATATATCAAACTACGTTTTACTTTATGTGTATATAAAATATGCAAACTGCATTTCCTGTACATATTACAAATATATATAATATTCATTGCATATAAATATTTTTTATCTGCTGAAAATCCAGAGTATTTAATAATTGAACTGACGTTACAACATATTTTCACTGTATGAAAACAATAATAATAGCATGCTCCGGACGTATTCCATTTATTTGTTGCGACCAGTTGGTTCAATAGTTTTCGATTTTGTATTGAAAGCTCAGAATGAATTCCCATGATCATTTCAATTGCACTTTCTCGTTATTAATAACTCATATAATATAAATGTTTCAATATAAAAATCAAACAAGCGCACGTAGAGCTCGCCCACCCTGGGGTCCGTACAAAAATTGGAAGTCTGGAAATGTTTCTGAAATTCAAGCTTAGCTTAGCCAGAGCCCTTTCATTTGATATCTCAATTGAATTAGCGGCTTTAATACCATTTTGACTCTATTTTAAGGCTATTATTTTCAGGATTTAACCTCAAATGTGTAGTTTACAGATGTTAGCAACTAGCTGTTAAGTTTCATAATTCTAAATCAACTGAAAGTGTCCTATTAATTTTTATTCCCTTACAATGTCAAAATATGCGTTTTTTAAAGTAAATACAAAAAACAGGAAATCATGGGGCCGTAGATATGTTTGAGCTACAACTCGATACTTCGAAAGTTCTTGACATAAAGGCTCTTGACAGACAGGTAGAAAGACAGATGGACATCAAATGTATTTTTTCCTTAAAAGATATGGAACTCTAAAAATAAGTTTTTTTATTTTCCGTCCACTTTTCACGGAGAGTGTTCTAATATTAAAACCGTGCTGCTTATCCGTCAAATAGCGAAAGTATTAATTAATAAATTCAACTTTCTGATAGTGTACAGTAATAAAAATTTCAATAGTGAGTTTTTTTCAGAACATGTGGGTGGTATTGAGTAGGATTTATTAAATCATAGTAGCTAACTAGCTGCTTATATAAATTAAAAGCATCTATAATAATTATAGCGAATGTATTTGTGTTCTGTATAGTATTTAAAGCATTTTCATTATTGGCATACAAATATAAATTGACTTATTAATATGAATTCGGTTCATAACTAACTATTTCGAATGAATCTCATTCAACTATATGAATATAATGGAACTTTCATAAGTGAAAGTTTCGATATAATTATAATAAATTTCTAATTTTACTATTATATAATGAAGAATGAAAGAAAAATGAATTCTGTATAGATGCGATCTCTTGGTAGTATATACGGAGTCAGTTTAACTGATGAAGAGATATACAGAAAGGCAGCTGCTAGCGATTTTATGAAAATAAAGAAGAACATGCAACGAATGAATGATGTAAGAATGGAATAAAGATTTATGAAGGAAAAGTGAGCGAGTGGACGAGGTGAAAGACTCTCGACAGAAGAAAAGATACTCAGAGATCGACAGTGTTTTGTGCGTCGTACTCTCTGGCTAGCCCTGGCATACGATACAGCGGGACGTAAAAAAATATTTTTTAGTATAGAATTAATTCGAATTAAAAAATAAATTTAAATTTATCATCTAACTATATTATTAATAATAGTTATTTGAAGATTGGAATGTTGATTTTACGATGTACACATTGTTTATGAAATCATTTTCTTGAAATTTACTCTCTAAGAGGGGCGATTAAGTTTGCTTGGAGCTTTCTCAACATAGATGAATGAATTTATTTGAAAATTATTGTTAATAAGCTTGATTGAAACGGATAAAATGTTGTTTAAAAAAAACTCTCATTTTAATATTATACTCGAAAAAGTTATAAGAAAAAAGCAGCAGTTGAATTCCCATATGAGGAAATTAAAATATTTTGTATATTCATTTCGTCGCTCTGGTATCTAAGCAAAGCGCGGCGTTGAGTTCCTCCACGCAAGTTCCTCCGAAATTCGGCGGAAAGTGGAGAGCGAGTGTCTTAACATTATCTTCCCTTTGCCTAACTTATTATACACGGGTTACACCGAGAAGCTGATATAAAAAGTTATTATAGGTATAAAAAGCAGCTAACACGCGTTAGATAGAATAGTATATAGAATCCGTTAACACGCCTAAGTAAATATAACTGTGCCGAACGATTAAAAAGTATGAGAGAGTAATACATAAGAGATGAAGCCTTCTAGAATTCTATATGGAAAATTATTACATATTTTTTAATAAAAGTTTTCTTATGGTGGAAGAAATCAATATATAAATTGTTTTCTAGAATTGAAATTGTATAGAATTTCAGAACTAGAACACTATTGGAAATCGGAATGAGGAACTCAAAGGGAAATGAGAAATGGAATTTAACACTAGTTTGAAATAACTTTAGAAACAATACAGTTTGAGAGAATTTATCGTATCCTAAATATTGATTGTACCTATGTGTACATTTTAATAAGCAGCAATTCCCCGTGAAGCTGGGCTTACATTCTCCGAAATCTCTCCAAATAAAATATTAAGAGTGATCTTGCCAGAAAAAAAGTACTTAACATTCTATGAAAAAAAATTAAGATTGTGATTAATCGTTTCTTGAAATGGGAACCCCACCTCCACTTTTATTCCGTTTATAATATGACGCGGCCCCACTGCGCCACTACGGGCTTACTTAAAATAATTTATTAAAAAAAACCATCTATCGTATGTAGTTTTATTCGTCTATTATACATACCTGTACATTCAAAATATCTAACACAAATTAAATATAATTAAATAAAGATGAAATTGAATAACAATGTATCCAGACGTACTCCAGTAACCAGTTACGTAACCTAATTAACTATTCCTCATAGAGAAACTGTGCACGAAGCTCGACAGAGAAGGATAACTTGATGAGGAAACCTAATATATCATATTACAAATGTGTCATGTCAACACTCCAAATTAATATAAGTCAACGAAATATGTTTATAGGTTGGGCCTAACTAAAAACCAGTATAATTATTTATCCCGTTTATAACAGGGTAGGCAGAGTAAACCTAATGTGAAGACATTACGTTTCCTCAAAATGCAAAGAAGTAAAAATCTAGTAAATTCTAAGGAAAGTGATTAATCTGGCCAAACAAAAAGACAGACAGATGAACGAATTTTCAGCCGTGTGGTCCCGGCTTAGAATAGGACCACCCAGGTACTGTCAGTGTCGTAAGAGGCGACTAAAGTACGTGTGGAAGAGTCACAGTTGATTTAATACCACCCCCGACATTTTACAACCGGCGTGAAGTAGTGGCCCTTGCCACTGCGTTTCGCATTAGGTAATGCCGGGCCCTGGTGCCCTTCATCTCCACCTTAAAGGCTGGCAACGCACCTGTGGCTCCTCTGGTGTTGCATGGGGTCGTGGGCGGCGGTGATCACTTACCATCAGGTGACCTGAACGCTCGTTTGTTTGTCCTCTCCCATAAAAAAAAAAAAAAAAAAAATGGAAGAACAGGTTTATTTTGAAACAACAGAAGACACTTAAAATTTTATTTAAATGTAATAGATGTAGAGATTAATTCCAAATTACAATACGAACGCAACTTAAATAAATCCTATTACCGCAATGTGAATCCTATTGAGGGATCACATTAAATTATTGTCTGGTAAGAGGTACACGCTGCACTTTGAGCACATTTTAGCTCTTAATATTTCCACTCGGTGGAAAGCCTTATTTTAATATAATTGCACTAGAAATAAAACATAACGCGGCGCTGAGTTCTGCCATTCTATAATCTTTATATATAAAGAATATTTGACCTTTTAACAAATAAAAGTAGATATCTTCATAAATTTATTTTCAAAAATTTACTCTATACTCGAAGAACGTGTCTCACGCACTCAGTGTCGTCCGGCCGGAAAGCCAGAGACCACTAGGTATTATTAAAACCATGTTATGTATTTTCCTGGCTATTTCTGCCTGCCCAGCTATAATCGAGATAATCGTGAAAGTAAACCAAATTAAAATTAATAAAGTCATATTCAAATGGCGTTTGAATAAAACTGAAAGTATGCGAACACTAGCGGGGGTTTGAAGGAAAGCGAGCAAATTCATTTAAAACTTTACTCCTGGCCATCAATCAAAAACCAATCTAAATTGGACACCATTCTCGTTTGTTGAGTATTTTTAAAAATTCCAAGCAATTGTCATTTCTAATCAAATATAACCTGCTGTTGTGTTTATTAGTAGATTTGATCGTGATTTTTTTAAAAATAAAATTTCTAACCTAAACAAACTAAAAGTAAAACAAAGCACTAACAAAAGATAATATTCTAAGTAAACATTTTATTTTAGAATTAAATAAAGAAAATTAAATCAGCTTCACGCTGTATCCCGCAAACAACAGGTGAGGCAAAGGGAACCCAGTGTTAAAATATTTCCGTCGAATTTCACAAAACTTTTTGTAAACAGAGAACTTCTCGTGAAATTATGTCTAATTGTTAGATAACAATTTATTGTTGTCAATTGACATAGAAAAGTATCGTTTTTCCCCGGTTAAAAGATGAATCGAGTAAAAAATAATATAATTTGCCAAAATAGTCTATTAAATATTGTGGTAATATACTCTTCACGCTGTATCCCACTTTGAGCGGGATAGGCAATCCCGCTATTTACGCAATACAGCGTGAAGACGAAAGAGAATGAAGAAACGATGAGGGAACTGGAAATTTACATAGTTTTCGAGATATTGCCGAGTGGCTGAACTCACAGCCGCTTTAACTTGATACCCTAATGTACATTTAAATAAAAATATGAAAAATGTCTGTGTTATTTAATTTATTCTATCATTTCAATTATTAAACGTCATTCTTTATATAACCAATGGTTTTCCTCAAAATCCAACATAAATTGCCCCAATTAATCGCCTAAAAAGTCACTTTTAGACGATTTTGCTAAATAATACGTCCACTAATGGTTTTGAGCGCTATTTCAGCTATTCAAACGACTGCTGTCGACTTATATCAAATATTAACATTCAAAAGGCTTTGTGTCTGGGGTCTCATTTCGAGCTCCTTTAACGAACGCTGCTAAGAAAATTAATTGGAAACATACCTAGGGGTAAAATTGAAAACGTTGAAATCTCAATTGGTACTTTGTTACATGAATAGAAGCTTTTCATGCAGTTTTGAAGCTTAAAAGCACCAGGTTAAGGTCTACACTGCCGTCCACGAGATATATAATAATAGAGCAAATCTTTATGTACAGGGTTTTTACTTCATTGTATTTCGGAAGCTATTAAGTAAATCAGTATAATATCTACTTTCACGAAACCCTGATGTTGACTTAATTTGTTAATAATTTATATAAATTTTAGTGGTTGTAACAGGAATATTTTAAGATTACATCTTTACAGTACTTTTTCAAGAATAAATAATATTAATCATATATATTCATGGTTACTAAGTAGTTGAGGAAATAGACCAAATTATAAATGAAAAAATATATTATCGTCAAAATAAAAAAAAATAAGATGAATAAAAATTAAAATTTTCATTTAAATTTTTTTAATATTTTGTATGTTATTTTACAATTTTAAAAGTGTTTTGAATAACTGAAAACTCTTGGAAAATAATATGCAACGCCATCTAAGCCAGACTACGGGAAACTCTACCGATACTGTGCAGAAAATGTATCAGATAACAGGAAGCTCCGCCATCTATCGCCCGCGCTCCGTACTATTGAGAAATATTAAAGCTTTTGGTTAGATTTGGTAGCAACCTAACGCTTTGTGTCGCTACGAGAGAGTATGAAAGCTTGAAGTAATAAATAGAATTAGAACATAGAAATTAAAAACATCTATAGAAATATTTATTTCATATCTTCTTACTACTAGTACTATTTAAAGAACTTTTCACGTCGATTAAATATTAAAAAAAAAATTAAAATAAATAATGGTATTTAAAATTTTAAAAAATATTTATAAAATAGTTTTTATTTTTTTGTTACCTTCACGCTGTATCCCGCACACGGCAGGATAGGCCGAGCGAACATAGAGGTCGAACACCCCGTTCCCCACTTACCGCAGAATTCAGGAGGCATTGCGTGTTAAGTGGCGGAATTCAATGTCTGCTTTTTTCCTCGACACAGAGCGAAGAAATGAAAATATAAATGTAACTAAATTTTTCACTTCCTCTAGTGGAGATCGAACCCACAACCGTCGCGTTACAGTCACACCTTGTGCCACTGCGCCACGACGGCTTCAATACAGTAGTTAATTTGCTTTATTCATTCTTTATTCTATATAATATTTTACATCTCACATACATACATTTATTTAAATATCACTAATTTCCATACATCACCAATAGCTAACAGTTCATATAATGGATAAAAACTACACACACTACACTAATCAGACTAATAACTAATATTGTTTCAGATATACAAAGTGTTTGATGTGATATATGTCGAATTACCCTGAACTAGCCTCGCCCCCATGCCTCGGCTTTCAACATGCAATCCCCTTCACCTCGACTACGGCACTACAGGTTCCCCGGATCTTCCTAGCATGATATTGTCCTGTGCTGTTGATAGATAAATAGAAAAAAAAAACAAGAATACATCTCAGAACTTGAATTATTAAATCTAAAGGAAATCGAAATAGATTATTATATTATTCTAGATGTATTCTTGGTATTTATTTTTAATATTAACTTGTGGAACACTGAGTCGTCTGTGTCCATGTGTGAATATCATATGCATGCATGTTAGTGCTTACTCTAATAAAAATACATACATTCAAATATATTTTATCAGCATGGAAGCATATGGAAGCCATGATTAACAGTTTTGCTTAATCTTAATGGTGAAACTCAAAAGGTAAGTATAGAAATAATTCAAAATTAATCAGTATATAGAAATTAGCACACAAAATTCCATATTTATAAATCGCTCTCAACTCAGAGATCGATCTTGAGATGGCGTTTTCACATAATGTAATTTTCATGAATGAAAACTGCATCTAAGAGTTGAGAGCGGCGTATAAATACGGGCGTAACACATTTTATATGGAAAAGTTGTATATTACACATAGTTAATTGTGGCAACATTATAGTGTCAACCAGCCACTTGACACACTGCTTGAGCCAATAGATTAAGTCTTAGATAGCAAGCTTTAACCTAAGAATTACCAAGCACACTTTAGAAGCGATTCTTTAGAAGCTATTATCAGCATTATTGCTTAGTTTATAAATAAGTTGAAAAATTAATTCAAAATTAGTTTCTTGTTTATTCCTTTTAATTTTTATTATATACAATTGTTTATAAAAAATAGATAAAATTAAGTAATATCTACAAATAATTCAATAAAATATTGAGACATAAAGTACACGATTTTCAAATGACATATTATAAAAGAGTCTTTTTGTCAATATTGGCCACAAATTTTATCACAAATGATTGATGTTTATTATAAACGCTGTAAAAACGATGGCGGTATGTTGAATTGTTACTCGAGGTAGTAAATTATTTTATGGCCTTGCTCCGTTAAGAAGAGGACACACGACGTTGCGTTCCTTCTCTCAACACGTAATGTCTCGAATGTTGGCCAGAAAATAGAGAACAGAGTGTCTTAGCACTAGGTTTCTTTTACCTACCCTGCAACATGGGTAATTTCTGGAAATTAATTATTTTATTTGTAAATATCTACTGAAATGCAAATGTCTTCTTAAATTTAAGTTAAATTTCACTTTGTTTTCAATCACTGATGAAATATTATAGATATTCATCTTTCACTGTCAATTAAAGCTTCAACCAAACTTACGAAGTAACCAAATTAAAGCCAAACTTTGCTTAGTAAACAATCACTTGAAACTCATTGAACAGATAATTTTGAAACGATTGAACACACTGAAAGTTTCCATTTCGTCAAATATTGGTACATATTCGTGCAATGCCAAATCGTTCTTAGACGTGCCAAGGGAGAGACTCATTCAGGCGAATGTGCTTATCAATACATCACCTACCTGCTAACGTCGTAATAACACAATTTTATTTTCAATTATACTAATATCCTGTTATAAATTTATATAATTAAACCTTCAGAAGAAGCACCCTTGATAAACATTATCATTTTCCTAATCTAATTTTCAGGAATTCCGAAATTTCGTATACTTTTTCAAATTAAGACCATTTACAATATTTCATGAAAGCTTAAAATTGACTTTAAGCTTACGATTTTCCTTTATTAGTTCTTCATATTTTGGCTGTATCAATTCAAATGACAGTATCAATGAAGGATTATTGATACAATACACGCGTCGTCACGCATGGGAGCGGTTATTACTTAATATCGCACCGCGTTCAGTTATCAGTCCGGTGATGCGAAAACAAGAGCGCGATATGCGCCTTCACGCTTTGTATACGGAGTAGTCCTCAAACTGCCAACATGTATCATATTACACATTTTCATAATAATAAAGCGTGAGTGATTGTCGGGTAGTTCATTAAAATTAGATTCATTAAAATAATCTACCTTCATAACTGCATTTGCTAATATTTGCAACTTTATTGTTCTATCAATATATGTAACGTGTACTTTCCTATGTGACAGGACAATGACGGCAATATGCTTCGTCTGCAATCTGCCGATCTTATCTCACCAAGTGGGGCTTGTGTGGGCTGGAGGGAATGGATGGGACGAGCTGACACGTTCCGCGTTAGAAGAGAATACACTACGACAACGTCTAGGCAACCGGAGAGATTCTGCTGCTCAAGTGTGCTGCCTTTCACCACCAGAGCCCGACGTCGCGGATCAACCTCGAGGTGAAATATTACTATTATATCGTATACTAAAAATATATTATTTTCTCATATTTTTTTAGATTTATATTTATTGTAAGCAATCTTATTGTAAAATAATACAAAAAACATTTTTATTTTATTTCATAGGTGGGCCACGCCGTCGACGTTCTTCCTTAGCACAGCTGACTGATATACTTCGCGAATGGGGCGGTGGTGGAAGTAATGCACCGAGACGACAGAGAGCCCCACTTTCAAGACGGGAAACTTTAGCAGATTTGGCCCGATCTCTACCGTGGGCTCGCCATGAACCACCACCACGGCGGCGCCGGGATTCTTCAGCTGATTCTGGGATTAAATCTTCAGTCTCTAGACGGCGTGATTCAAAGGCTGCTGTACCTCATGATTTTAAATCAGACTTTCCAACAAACTTAGAACGCAAGGACTCTACAACAATTATGGCATCAAGGGAACGACGTATCAAAAGACGTGGCTCCGGTGACAGCAAGGAACGTAAAGACTCTGTTGACGGTCATCGTCATCGACGTGATTCTGTTGTGGTTCCACCACCTAGAATAGTTGCTACTCATAAGAAGAGGAGAGCTTCACCACCAACTCCGGCTCCTCCATCGTTTGTAGAGGCATCTTCGGATCCGGGTCCTACATCACATCCACCTACCGTAACCGTAGTGACTGTACATGAAGCAACTCGCTCAGATGGCGATTGCCCACCTATGACTATGCCAACTATTATAACATCAGCAGTTACCCCTTCACCTACATCACCCACAGTACCTACAACTAATGCTACGCAAACAACGCAAGCATCTCAAGTATGTCAATCTGCTCAAGCGATACAAGCAATAACTCCTAGCGGAAAAACACCGCCGAGCTTAGGAGCCCGGCGAGATTCAACAACTCAGTGTGGCCGGGCTAGAAGAGACTCACGTGCAACAGCCAGCCCAGAACGTCGACTAGGCAGATTACAAAGACAAGCAACAGCTTTTGATGACCCTACTGGTCCTCCGGGGACACGGCGTCGAGACTCTGGTCCGTCATTGGATCCAGATGACGCTGGAAAAGCCAGAAGAGATTCATTAAGCCCAGATTCAGCAGCACGTCCCCGTCGAGAGAGAAACCAACTTAGTCCAGATAGGGCTGGTGGTGGTGAATTAAGTCCTTCTGCGGCCAGAAGGCGGAGTCGGCTTAGAAGACAGGCGTCGTGTGCTCGAGTAGGTCGAGCACGAAGTCCTGAATCAAGTTCATGTTCCAGTCGAGATCCCAGCCCTTGTGCTCGACCGCCTGAAAGAACTATGATTAGACGGCAATCTACTACTGAAGAAATTCTTATAGCACGTGGTTTTCGTCGACAGTCTACTACGGAAGAAATGATACGTTGCCGTAATTTTCGAAGGCAAAGTTCACAGAGTGATGATGCATGCATGCGTGCTCGAGGCCGCCGCGATTCGTCCACACAAATATTAGATGGAACCATCGGCACCATGACTGTCGAAACTACTAGCACATTCTTCGATTCCAGCACACAAACTGGTAAGAAAAACACTATAACATTATTTTATTCCTATATTTAAATAATTTTTAATATAATTCTTCATGGGAGAAGCTGCACAGTGTATCACTGTAAAGGCGACGATTGTGGGTTCGATTCCCGCTCGTGAGAAGGAATTATTTTCATTTTCTCGCTCTAGTAACAAACAAATAATATCTTAAAAGTCGAGGAGAGTGGAAATATGAAAAGTCTTACCACTGGTTACCTCTGCCTAACATAGTATATGCAGGATACAGCGTGGCGGTAAAAAATAATGTTCATATCTTTTAAAAATATTAAAATAGTAGTTGAGTGGCAAATATAATATCGATGTCATAAAATAACTTGCGACTTTAAAATGACAGCGCTACGTAGCGGAGAAAATTCGAAATACGTTGAACAACAGTATAGTAACAACATACTATACAACCGTATCTCATATTACAAATGTATCCACGTGCTCGTTCCCCGCCCATTTCCGCCAACCAATCGATTCATTCGTAGCTTCGATATCTCTCTCCCACACGACTGCTTTATCGACGAGAAGGACCAGGGTGAGTTTCCTCATCGCGAGAGGATACTACAGTGGCGCCCTCGTCAGTTTAGGCGGGCAGAGCGCTGCCACCACTTTGAACTGGCAGCGAGTTCGCACGGACCTCCGGCCGTAAGGAGGATGAGATGAGCGCGGTCGCCCGGCGCAGGCTCGCACGCCCGCGTCATCTGTTGCCCACAAACGCTGCCATGTTTACTAAAACGAAAGTGACGTCCACACAACGAATAACCTACAACGTTACGTTGACAGCCTAAAATCGCGAGTAAATATTTGCGGACCATAAGTAGAAATTGACTTTACATCGAACAGGTCACCCAATAAAGGGCCTACAAACGAATAAATATTTTATAGTCTATTTTAGAATTTTTTGTCTGTATTTATTAATTTTATTATACAAGTGATGTGAATTGATACTGACATTGTGTGAAGGTGTGACATTTTGACAGTAATATTAACATAATTGCTTGGAAAATAATAGATATTCAATGTAAATGTAAATATAAACAACTATTAGTTTGATAAAGCTTAACGAATAATTTTTACTTTAAAAAGAAACTCGTTCTGTAAATATAAATAAAAAAAAATTTATGTAAAGATGGTAAGTAATTTGTTATATTAAATCGTTATATAAAATCTATTAAATTAAAAATATAAAATGATCAATATAAATAAGCTGAGCTAAGCCTGAGAGTTTAAAAATAATTATTTGGTCTGATTAGAAAACTAATTAATTAAAAAATTAAGAAAACTATTTAATTCGAAACTATTACAAAAGTTATTAAAATTGAAAGCTTTATTTATCTTGAAATTGTTGTTAGTAATATTAGTAACGATCTACAAATAACAAACCATACCCTACGAAAGTTCATCTCTTCAATCTAAAACGAATGATTTGTAATTAAAGCGTTGTATATTTAGTAGATTATTAGCAGTTCAAGTTTCTTATTAATATAAATTTACAAAAATATTAGAAATGATATTAACAATATAATTTTAAAATTTGTTAAAAGTACTATATTTATTTTTTAATTTATCTATATGATATTTCATAAACTTCAGAATGGCTTAGCTTGTTTTTTTTAATATTTTCCACATTATTGGTAATTTCGTTCACAATTTTTCGTTCTTTTCTTTATTCTCAATTTTATTATAATCACAGTTCATATTTACGTATATTAACTTGAAAAAAAATTCATAACTTTTCAACTATATTTAAATACTTGAAAGGAACCACTGAAATTAGTTTAGTACTATTTCAGAACGACCAGAATCTAGACACTGAGTCATTGTCTCCACGAGCAGGAATTCAAAAGTTTCTCTAGAGAGATCAAATATCATTTCGATTGCATATTGCTGTCACGTTGACATTATTATGAGTGTCTACGATAGTGTTCTCGTGACAGCGACCATCAAGAAGTACTGTCACGTAAAGTTCTAGTTTCTATTGTTTATGAAAAAGTCAGATGCTATAAATGTTATGGTGTAATGATAGCCAGCAAAAAAAATATATACAAATCATTCAAGTAATTTTTATTTGAATGCTAATAATTATGTAAAATGTTTATATAGCTAGTTTCTCCTTCTTTGTTTTTATCTTAATTCATATTAATCATTATATGAAGTATTTCATGTATAATCTATATGTTTTCTACTATATAGAGAAAATTTCGTCTTGTGACTATTCTAACAGGCAGTGTTAGAACAGTAACAGTAAAACAAAAAAGTAGTAGAACAAAAAAAATGACAATTTTGACGTCGACTCGCCATTCAGAAAGCGAAAATCATCTCAATCTAAATTTAAATAAATATTTCCTTTCCTCGAGTGGGAATGGAACCCACAACCAGTCAATTTTACAACACACTTTGTCCCCCTGCGCCACAAGCCCCTTGCCTAATAGTTTATCTTATTCAAAAACAATCTTTTAAACTAAACTTGAGTTTACTTATTAACTGTGACGTGGCACAATAGCCGATATAATCCACCTTTCGATCTATTGAATGCTTAAATGAATGCCTGTGGTTTCATAGCTGTAATTCTAATCATTCATCCGAAGTCGAAATGTAAACTATCCCTAGAATCTTTGCATTAAACAAAGATCCGAGAGATCTGTTATGTCCTATGGGGTTTTACTTTGGGGCAATGCAGCCGGTATTCAACAAATATTTGTCCTGCAGAAGCGAGCTATTCGTGCAATCTATAACTTAGGTCCTAAGGACTCCTTAAGGAAAAAGTTTAAAGAAATAAATATATTGACAGTTGCATCTCAATATATTTTTGAAAATGTTATGTATGTTAAGAAAAACATCAATAATTTTACCAAAGTTGGTGATTTTCATAATATTAACACTAGAAATAGGCATAATCTTGGTGCACCTGTAACTCGGTTGCATCGAATCCGTAATTCTTTTATGGGACAGTGTGTACGCTTTTACAATAGGATCCCAGAAAACGTCAGAGAATTTCCTATATCACGATTTAAAAAAATTGTGAAAAGACGTTTGTTGTGTTAAAGGTTATTACCAAATTAATGATTTTGTAAATGATAACACGCCTTGGGAATGAAATGCTCGCCCCAGTCTGTTTCAAAGGTATCATTGTCACAGATAATTAAATATGTATTTGTTTAAAATAGATTTAAAAAAAATATATAGGTCCCGCTGAGTTTCTTACGCCGGTTCTTCTCAGGTCTGAGGCATTAACTTTAGTGAACTGGTGGTAAATTATT
The DNA here is from genome assembly GCA_037355905.1 of Heliconius aoede. Classification (NCBI taxonomy): domain Eukaryota; kingdom Metazoa; phylum Arthropoda; class Insecta; order Lepidoptera; family Nymphalidae; genus Heliconius; species Heliconius aoede. The sequence goes on from JBAIZZ010000271.1 coordinate 152,445, forward strand.
TGACGTTCAAAAAATGAAGCATGTAACTTCTTATTTTGAATAAAATTATTTGAATTTGAATTTGTTATAGATATATGAGGTTTGTTATATTCAAACTATAATATCTGAATAGCAATTACTCCATGAATAGTAGTATCATAAAATAAAATTGTAAATGGAAATAGATTTTCCTCACAATAACGTTACCTTGTATCCTTTAAACGCTTGTTTTTTATTTGCAAAACGACTTACTTTCAAATAAACATTTTCGTATCTGAAGCGATAAAGAATGGAATATCTATCTATATAATAATAAACTACTACCAGTCTAATAAAGATAATCAATGAGACCTGAGAAGAACCAGCACAAGAAAATCAGCGGAATTTATTTCAATACTCTACCGGGAAGATTTTCAATACTCTACCGAAAAACAAAATGAATTATTGACATGTCTATGAAAATAATTCATTTGGAGAAATATATTATCACTCTGATAAGTCACTAGATAGATAGATATATATATAATAATATAGTTCATAAAATTTATAAATATTATTCATATATGTTAAATTCTAATAGTATTTTTTACCTCATAGGTGCCTGCCGAATTTTATTGGATGTATTTAGAAAATTTGCAGTATATAATATATTTTTTGAATTAAATAATTAATAGATTTCAAATGCATTTAGGTGTATAAATATTTTAATGAACAATGAAAACTTGTATGAATTGAGTGTATGCCAAATTGCTTGGTCGGTGAGAGTGAAAGCATTTTACCCTGGCTAGACGCCAAAGGGCAGACTGGAACTGGAACCGCTGGGACGAGAGCCAAATTTTCGTGAATCTTTTGTAAATCCTATACTAATTTCACATTAAGGATATCTATTACATATTTTTCTGTATATTTTCACCCATTCATTGAACAAAAGTGTCCACAATATGCGGCACACTTATATTTTTATGTGAATTCTGTAAGGCTCTACTTTAATTGTTTTAATTTCTACATTATTATTTTAGAATTCCATTAGCTTATCGTTGCCGCTTTTCGAATATTAAATTTATCATAATTTTATACAAATTACTTAGCTATACAAATATCATAAAAGGTAACAACAAATTTTATTATTGTACTAAAAGTACGCAATATAGAGTAGGTTATAATTAAAGCGATCACAGGCAGTAAAATGAGCAGTAAATAGATATTCCATTCTTTATCGCTTCAGATACGATAATGTTTATTTGAAAGTAAGTCGTTTTGCAAATAAAAAATAAGCGTTTAAAGGATACAAGGTAACGTTATTGTGAGGAAAATCTATTTTCATTTACAATTTTATTTTCAAAAAATTAATGCATTGCGCGTTGAGTTCTGCCACTCAACACGCAATGCCTCCAGAATTCAGCAGAAAGTGCGGAATGGAGTTTCTTAAATACAGGTTCCCTCTGCCTACCCTGCTGTGTGCGGGATACAGCGTGAAGGTGAAGCATGTAACTTCTTATTTTGATAAAATTATCTGACTTTGATTTTCATTATTTTTCCTAATGCATTGATCAGTATTGGAAATACTTTTAGATAGTTATAATAAGATATACATACAATGGTAACTCAAGCATGATCGTTCTTATCACGTTGTGTGTATATATTTTATTTTTTCGGCCATTCTTTCATTACTCATTCGTCCCACGTGCCCAAACCACCTTCAATCTCACCGTAACGTCCTCGCTAGTACCTGCCATTCTGTGTATCTCTTCATTGTGGACTCGATCAGATAAGCTGACTCCGCATATTCTACGAAGGGATCGTATCTCCACATTCGCCTGAATGAAAATTCTTTTTCTATAATATCTACGATTCACTGCCGTATAACAGCGTCGGTACAAATACTGCATGTGTACGGCGAAACATGCAGCTGTGCTGAAATTAACAATTATCATCTCATCGAAAAAAAGCAACTAAGGCAGCGTTAACCCTGTAACCTGTAGTTAAACAGATCCATTTCCGATTTTCAGCTCTTTCTGATATTATTTCTGTGTATAAATAAAAAGTATTTTACCAATAAATACTAAATCAACTGAGATATTATGTTGTTTTTTTTATTTTAATATAACCTTTATTTAGCTTTCGTCGAATGTAGGCTTCATAAAATTAATTGATGATTGCGCTATCTGTAATGGAGATCGTTTGAAATATTACCAAATACTAGGATTCAATGCTGTTATTTATTTTGTTGAAGTCGATTATAACGGATTTATGGGATTCAATTTGATTGTATAGATTAGATTGTATTGCTTTTTGATTTAAAAACGTATCTCGTTGTTTATTAATAGTACCATATTAAAATGAACGTTAAATACATGGGTAGTGGGTAATGAAATTAAGCTCAGTTGAGCTTAATATATAACATGTAACAGTAAACAATAAAATAATATATAAAAACTATAACTTAAAAACTATCTCGATAATCTATTTTTAGCTTCTGTTTGTACATATTTGACTATATTCATAGTTAAAGTATCTCAAGATCAGTTACATTTCAGAGCCGTCCCCATTGTACGACAACAACCACTATCACGAGGAATGTCTTCGCTGCAACTCCTGTGGGCTGAACCTGACAGGGCCCAATCAGGTAAGTTGTATAGTACTGTCTTAACTTAACTGTCTTAACTGCCGTAACTTTTTACTATATAATGACGTATAACCTAATTTTAAGACACTCCGTTTCCCATGCACCGCCCTATTTTCCAGACATTTCATATTGAATAGCGGAACTCAACTTCACGTTTTGTCTTGTTTGTTACAAGAACGAGAAAAATGGAAAATATTTATTTTTATTCACTTCTTAATAATTTATTTTTACGCGAGAATTGAACCCTAAATAGCTATGTTTACAATGAGTCTAAGGAATGTTTATAATTAAAATTATTTTGTAGAGCGATCGAGATCAATGTAGGTTTTGAACTCTACCAAGTACCATCGAACGAGATGTTTAAAAAATAAAACAATAATAAAATTATTCACAATACAAATGTACATAACCTATAAGTTCCTAACGACATTTAAATTTCAAATATAATTCGTCAGTAGACAGGGCTTTTTAAATAAATTCTATTACAATAAACAAGGATTGCTTCTGACTTATCGTCCTTTATTCTCGAAATTCCATAGAAGAAATAAACAATAAAAACATCGCCTACTTACAATGTTATCTCAAGCGTAGTATAAGCACGACATAATGATTTATTGTATTTTTATATTTTATTTACCTTGCGTCACGCTGTATCCCGCATACAGCAGGATATACAGAGGGAACCTAGTGTTGAGACACTCCGTTCCCCACTTTCTGCCGATTTCTAGAAGCATTGCGTGTTGAGTGGCAGGTATCAATATATTATATATTAATCATAAAATCAGACGACCGTAGTTAAGTATGAGAAAGCATTATCGGTTGCCTGTCACAACTTTTGTATCATAATTTATCTTATAGAGATGGCGACTCAATGACTCATCCGACATTATCGTCCTAATTTATAAGCAAGTGAAAAATTATAAAGTTTTAAGAATTTTACAAAAAAATAAATAAAATGATGACATTTTTCTGCCAAGTGAGTTCGATCCCCACTCGATGGAATGATATATTGTCTTTTCTCTGCTCTGATAAGAAAAAAGCGGCGTTGATTACCACAACTCACGTCACGTGGAGGGTAGTGTCTCAACAGAATAATTAATATTTTTTTGCTTCACCTGCTGTATATGGGACACAGTATAAAACTAAAAAGACATTAATTATGGTCACGTCGGCACAGTTCTATAAATATGGGCAAAAAGTTGAGAATAAAATAAAAAGAGTTATTATAAAAAAAAACCACGTGATGCTGAAGTTATCGGCTGACTGACACACCCAACAGAATTGTAACAGTGCCTAAGATAATATTTGCTTCCGACTTTTAATTAAAGCTGATGTTGGACTTTCCTAAACAAACTTATTTTAGACGAATTTGAAAACGTTATTACTGACCGATTTATCTTATGTAGGTTTTGTCGATAACAAAAAAATCGAGTCAAATGCGAGTCGGGCACGCATTCCGAGGGTTCCTTACAAATTATAGGACTGTATGTCAACTGGAAGTACAGTTAATAAAACGTAATAAATTTAAATTTGCCGGATCGTATGTATTTATTTTATTTAAAATGAAATACAAACTTTTTTCATGAAATATTTACAAATTGTAAATTTTTTCATTCTTTGCTTTATTTAGGGTTTTGATTGCAAGTTATCACTTCTAGCCAAATAGCATTTTCACAGGAAGTACGTTATACCCTAAAAAATTGTATAAGTTTTATTTTACTTCATTATTTTTCTTGTTCGTTTATATTTCGAATTCAAATTGTAAGAGACTTTCTAATAAATTAAAATGAAGCTCGCTCGTGGAATACTCATGTTGAAGTACTCTATTTACAATTGCTCTCTACTCTCGTCCCTCGTTACTACTTAACAATAACAGTTTTACTAGAATGTAATAAAATATAATTATATATAATATAAGACCAGAACTCGACTAGCGTTGAAGATTTAATAAATTACTTCAAAATCTAGCATTTTGTTTGGAATTTGTTAGAACTGTTTCCACAAAGGGATAAGAAAAGAAAGTAGACTTAATTCACTCTATTCATTATTTTCTGCATTTTTACAGACATTTTGTGATGAATAGTGTATCGTTTCTTTACACTAGCTGATAATTAGTTATATTCATAGCAAAATCTTTACTTAACTTTAAATAAAACAAATTATCAGTAAAATTTCAACCAATTGACCACCAATTTTTAATAGTACACAGATATAACACTAGAATATACTGTATTTGGTTATTTAATAGAAATAAGATTACGTGGGGAACGGAGTGTCTTAACACCGAGATTCCCTCTGTCTACCCCGCTGTGTGCGGGATACAGCGTGAAGCTGAAAAAAAAAGCTTACTTCGAAGAAGTAATCATTATTATTATTAAATATATATATTTTTTCTTATAATTTAGCTGGACCGTTATAGTTATTCATCCAATGTTCCAGTTCTTAAATTTTTAAATGTGAATAAAACATGCTCATCATGCTCGCTGTCTTTTGTTATCACGCACTATGGAGGTGCCAGTCTTCAATATAAAATATAAACTGGCCAGGTCTAATGGCTGTACAAAAAAAAGTTTGTTCAATTGTATACAGCAGTAAAGATAACACTTCTCTACTATTTCTATAAAGAATAGATCATAAAATGAATAACAAACTTTGAAATAATTTGAAATAACAATATATTTTAATAATATATTTCAAATTATTATTATATAATAATATATATAATAAAAATTTGAAATAAACTTTGAAATAATTTCCGGTACATAGTACATAAAACAATAAAATATTTTTGATCTACACAATATATATATATACAAAGAATTTAGTAGCTTACCTACACTTGGACGAAGTTAATCAAAGGAATCACAATGAAGTCCATTACAGCAATTGCCTGATAGAGTACCAATCAGTTCCACGAAACGCTTCAAGTGCTAAACAATGCCCGAGATTTTGTAGAAATTCTTTGATGATAGAAGAATGCTCCAAAATAATTATTTTTTTTAGAAATATTACTCTGTGTAATCAAATATATTTGGTGAAACGTTATATTCTTCATATTTTGACAACTATTATTATATTACTTGAGACCAGTCGTGGCGGAGAGGCTCCATTTCAGAGGCTGTCAGAAAATTTTAAGCATTTCATTTTTTGCCTGGGAAAATGGTGCTTCTGTCTTTGATTATTAATAGAATTCCTCGTTTATGATATATTATTGCGATTCATGGATAACTTCATTTAATTAAAAATACAGAAAACGATTTTTGGTAGAAAGAGTCTAGCTCAATAAGAATGGGAACATTAATGTTCCAAAGATAATGAAAAAAGTATACAATTATAGACTTAAAGATAGTCACGTATAATCTAAATTTCATTCATATATTTATAATAGATACCAAGAAAAAAAACTTTAACGTTAAGGAGGGTAGTTACTCTAACTCTTTGCAAGACTTACTTACAATGAGTTACTTATTGTAAGAGTTTGAGACAAAAAAATGATTTGTCGCTATTCAGATATAAAGTAACAAAATCATTGTACTTTGGCTTGACCCTTTAAGCCCAGAAGACTAGCTAGTTAGAATATATAGTAATAAATTATTTGTTTATATTATATTTTAATAATTCAACAATTTCAAATTGATCTTCGTGAAATATCATGAATTATAAATATTTTAGTGGTTTTCATTCATCATTTTACAAAAACAAATTAAGTAATTCTGTCAAGTTATTTACAGAAGTGCTATACGACGAATGCTTCGACATTAAGATAATTGTGTTAAAAGCTGTGTCAGAAACGGCGTCTGTCTAATGGATGCCTTAATATTTCCGGGAACGAAACAAGTATTGACGTTCAATAGCACTTAAATATCCGATGGTCATTTTTTAAATGTAATTGCAATTTTTATATTTGGAATAAATGTAAAACCTTATTTTCTTTTTTTTTTGTATATAGCTTAACTTGAATCGGCTATTTTTCTAAAATATGTAAACTAATAATTAGTTACTAGTCATAACGTATTTTAATATGAAATCACTAACAAAGCTAACAATTCTGCGTATTTACTTTTTTTAATTAAAAGAAAATTTATTCTTAATATTACAAATAGTTTTATAAAATATTAATTGAGAATGTTTAATTTATGATAATGTTAGATAAATGAATGACAGAAATATCTCTTAGTAAATTTATAACTTCAATAACTTATTAGTTACTTTGCTTTTACAAAGTTAAAACAATCATAAAAAAAACTTACTTTTTTGTCGCCATACGAACTAAAAAGTCACGTAAAATTGATACATCTAGAAAAGTTGAATTGTTAAAATATTATTTACCGTGGAAATAAGTCTATTTCGTCGAGACGAGGGTTGACGTATTCGGTAGATGTGTTTCCATGATCCCTTTGCTTATCGAAGTTCCAATAAATATTATTTTAGTAAAAAGCTTGTCGCATGTCCTATTTTATTGTGTACCTATTCTTTGTAGTAATACAATATTCATTTCACCGGTTTTACATTAATTTATAAGTTTATGTACCCTCAAATGAAAAAAACCCTTATACGATCATTTTGTTGTAGATCTGTCGATCTGTACATCAGACTTTTACTCTAGAACGTGTGTGGGTAACAAGCTAAAACTACATAAAATACATAAGAGCGTTCGTGCGTTATGAAAATTAAAAATCTAGTGAGAAATAAAACATATAATACAAGTGAGAAAAAATCCAAATATTTTAAATTTATGTAATATTTTACATTGCAGAAAACCTTTACAAATTTATATTTTTAATTTATTTTACAAAAAATCTTAAGTTTGTCAACTTTTATTTTACATTATTTATATTAATTCTACTTGTATGACCAGTCAACTAATGTGAGAATCTTGCGATTTATTAAAAACAATATAGATCACTTAGATTTAGATTAATTTTAAGGCGCCAAAGCTCAGTTCAAAAGGCTGCATCAAATTTCGTTTCGCGTAAACAAAAGACCTTCACTTTCCTTGCAAAGCTGTTGGCTTTTGTAGAGATTTCTTTATTCGAATGAAACTTTCTACAGTCTATGAGAAAAGACAGAAAAATTCGTTAAGTGTTGTTTCTTAATTTTATCATTACTTTATTTGAATCAATTTTGTATGGATAGTATAGTTGTTATATTTTCTAATGACCATTACAAATAAAACGGCGTTGAGTTCCGCCAATCAATACGCAATAATTCTAGAATTCGGCGATAAGTAGGAAGCCGAATGTCTTAACACTAGGCTGTCTCTGCATACCGGCAACGCACCTGTAGCTCCTCTGGTGTTGCACGGGGTCGTGGGCGGCGGTGATTACTTACCATCGGGTTACCCGCCTTGTCCTTTTCCATAAAAAAAATACAAAAAGAAATCCAGCGTGATTTTTTTTATATATTAATACTTAATATGCAATGTACAACGGCTTTGTTGAATGTAACTTACTAAAAGAATTAAAAATATGGAGAAAAATACCCTTTATACGTATATCATCAGCATAGCACGTCAAAATTTTTTCTATTCGCCTAACTACGAGCAGCTTATAATTTACGACATAGATTTAGATAATTTACTTTCTGACTGTAAATTCGATGGTTTTGAGTTTGATTCCGACTCGAGGAAATAATTATTTTAACTTAATCATTTTCCCGTTCTGCGAAGAAGAAACGCTCCACTGGTCAAACATATCTAAACATCAGCCGAAATTATTTAGTTTTTAGTATTCCGACTTTTTAAGCAAAAATGAAACCCTTATAACATCACTCTTTTGTGCGTCTGTCTGTCCGTCTGTCTGTCAAGACCCTTTATCTCAGGAATGCTTGGATATATCGGACTGAAATTCAAATCGTGTACGGCCCAAAAATTTCCTGATAGCAAACATATTTCTACATTCATTTAAAAAATTTAAGGCCGTTTATATCGCAAAAAATGCATATTTCGACACTATGAAGGGTATCAAAATTCAAAAATTCTTAATTTACTTCCGAATAACCGAGAATTATTAAAAAAAATGCTGTAAGAACGAAGAAGGTAAACCTTTCCACCATGCATGGATGGCGTGAAGCTATAAGCTATATATAGCTATAAAAGCTATTCCTGGAGGTCCAATGGTAAAATGTGGCATTATGTGTTCCCAAAAATGTATAATTAATTAAATAATTCAGCTTCATTAATTCTGTTCAAAAGTTTTATTTTAACGAGCGGGAAGCTTTTTCTTATTGGTAAAGCCTACTTTTTGGTACATTTGGTATATTCATTCTTGTCTATTTAGAAACGCGCACGCCGCTTCAAGAACCAAATTCTGTGCGACCTGCACTTCGCGGACGTGGCGCTGATGGAGTGCAGCGACTTCATGCAGCAGCTACGCAGCTTCAAACCCCAGTCTTTGGGCTGCGCAGTTGCCAGGCGCAAGTCTTCCACTACACTGATCTTTCCGTTGCCACCTCAAGCATGTTCAGGTATGTTACACTTTATTATTATTTTTATTATCATTACAATTTTAATTAAAAATAAAGACGTAATTGAAAAATATGGAAATTTAGCTTAGAACTTACACAGAGTTTTGAGATTGATAATATAGATATGTCCATAATCAAGTTGAGTTATACAAACTGCGGGCGTCACTTATAAAAAAATAATAAGTAGATACTGCAAGCACAATATAAAAAATAAGTTATTTTACGAACCGAAAATTTGGGAATACAAAAATATACATAAAAATAATGATATAGTATATACCTTTTGTATATCAAAATACGAAAATCTTTTCTTCCTTATACTATGAGGTAGGGTAAGGCGGCCATTCTAGTTTTCTAAAGAAAATTAACGAACTGAAAACGCTACTTCGATAACAAATATTTCCAAGAGTAAAGTAAACTTGTGAAATATACTTTTCTAAGATTAATCCAGTCCTTGAGTGAGGGACACTTGTGTAATTCTGCTTGCAATTCATTTTTATTTATTTCTAGAATTCAATATTAGGCAGACTGTAAGCACGTATATATCCTTCTTTATATTATTAAATTCTATTCTTTTTTAAAACATTAAATATTTCATTATGTAAAATAGCTACATAATTCTATAATAAATCATATACAGAAAATAAACAAATCAGAAAATCTACATAAATATTTTCATGATCAAAATATATACAAATAATTTAAAATTAAACTTACAAAATTTTCAACCATTAGTAGCCATTGTAGATTTTAAGGTGAGTTCGTATTTCCCCTTAATTGAGGCAATAAACGTGAAGCATTCGCCACAGTACTTTAAGACAGTTCCAAATGTATAAAATGGTATAATTATGATCATTTTTAATGACATTCAAATGTAGATTTCATTTCGTACTTGCAGAATGAAAACATGGTTGACAAAGTAACTCAATAGTAAATTGCCACAAGCTTTATAATATAATAATAATATCTAGAATCTACCATTATTGTACATATATTATGTATTCAATGACTTTGACTCAGTATATAATATGAAATGGAATTTCAACCTCAAAGTGAAAATCAATTATACTTAAAAAAAAACAAAAGTTTTTGGGAGTCTGTAAAAACGCTACGTACATTTGTCTATAAAATTTAAAAATCAAAATAAAAATTAAATCAACTTCACGCTGTATCCCGCATACGCAGGATAGGCAGGGGGAACCTAGTGGTAAGACACTCCGTTCTCCACTTTCTGCCAAAGGCATTGCGTGTTGAGTGGCAGAACTCGACGCTGCCCTTTGCCTTGACACCAGAGCGAAAAATGGACATATGAACGTAAATAAATATTTCACTTATCACACATTCAAGGGAATTGATCTAAGAAATTTCAATTCTTTAAGTTAAGTTAAGTTAAGTGTATTATATTGAGTAATTTGATAATTCTTATCGCATACATTGTTTTAAAATTTGGCAAAATTAGTGAACAAAAAACCCTAAGATTAAGTACAATATAGCAGGTTTATAGTTTTTATGATATAAAAATTGTAGTTTTTCTCAACGTCAACTTATCTTGAAAATTGTACTTATACTGTACTATGTTTAAATTTCTAATTTTCCTTTATTGTGAGATTCGGATTATTAATAGTACAGCTCAGATTTCTATTGTATACACACTACATAGTGCCCGCCTCTGTCGGGCCGTCAATAACTGTCAGATCAAAAAGGGGAAACATATCCGAAGGCTTTGTTTTGTTATTTGTCAATTATTATTTACAGTGAGTGCATGTGAAATGTGGACAGCCTTATATTTATACGAAATATTTTAAAAAATCTGATAGAGACGATACGTTATATAATATTATATTTCATTAATCTAGCTAGTTCTTATTATCGTTATATGTTCAATTTTTAGATTTAAAAAGATTAATAATTAATTATAATTTAAAAAAATATTAATTATAATTAAAAACATTTTTATTTTAAATTATATGATTTAGACAGAATGTTTATACTTTTAAACCAATTGTGTAAATTATTGAGCAATTAAGGATTTTACGTATAATAAATAATCAAATAATCCTCAATAATAATATGACACATTTAAAACCAAAGCAACCTAAAAGATTTACTTTATTTTATATATTACCAAAAAAAACAACGGTTATTATGAATATTCATTTATTCAAAAAAAGTACAGTGAGTCCACAATATGATATATTCGGAATCGCCACTCGTAAAATAGAATGCTTGGAAGCTCAATTTCCCCCCGTTTCCTGCTTAGATGACAACGACGACCAGAAACTTTTTCGACACAGCCGCGTCAAACACGAAGCTCAGAGATATCTTTATAAAATATTAAAGGTGCCCACCCACCCCCGCAAAAGACCCACATCAGTTGTAGTCTGTAAAACTTTTATAAAATAATTGAATAGAACGTAGGTAGGTACATACTACATTATAAGTAAGTAAGTAAGTAGAATGTTGAGAATTTTAAGTCACATCTATAATAAACATAATATGTTACTTGTTGTACAATAGTACATAATATAAAAGTGAAGCGGCCATCCAAGTTATTATTTAAAATAAAACATGCAAGCAGTTTTAATATCTTATCAATATCATTTAAAAATACCATATAATTTTGCAAAATGAGAGATACAGATACGTGTATAAAATATTCGTTTAGTAACACATTTTTTTGATATGCGACACATATTATTATTATTATAATTGTATTTCCTTATTTTTATTCTCAATAAATCTTATATGAATGCAAACGTAATGTTAAAGGAAGTGCAGTCGATTCGCAGGAAATCGAAGAGCGTCTTCAAAGTGCGACAATAAAATTGCACGTGGCTCGTTTCCGGATATTGAGCTCGTGCTCGACTATAAAGTGTCAGGACGTCGCTTGTATAAAATACTCTTAACAACACGAACTATTGCACAGTTTGCTCTATTATTCACTCAATTTGTAGGATTTATGCTTTCTTCAGCTTCACGCTGTATCCCGCACATAACACCGTAGGCACATTGAATCTAGTGTTAAGACACTCGGCTCCCCACTTACCGCGGGTTGTAGGAGGCATTACGTATTAAGTGACGGAACTCAACGCCGCTATTTGCCTTGAAACCAGCGCGAAGGAATGTAAATATAATTGTAAATGAGTATTTCACTTCCTCGAGTGGGGATCGAACCTACAATCATCGCGTTACATTCACACCAGATTTATGCTTTCTGCTATATAAATTATCTTGCATGAGCCAGTCGTATTTTCATTTCTTAGCTCTGGTGTCGTGGCAAAGTCCGGCGTTGAATTCCGCCATACACAATACCTCCAGAATTCAGGAAAAATCGGGGAAGGAAATATCCTAACACTAGTTTCCCCTCTGCTATTGCTCTATGCCCTAATTTTGATATATCAGTAAGCATATGCTTTCAGTTAGCAGTTCTTTGCCCTATCAGGCAATGAACAGGTGACTGAAGTTAAGCAGTGGATGATGTTAATAATTTTTTTTATATAAAATATTTACAGTAATAGTAGCTTGCAATTTTATTTGCAGTTAAAGACTGTAAAATTGCGGTATTTCCTTGTTTATGTACTAAATTCGGATAATCCTCCTAAAGTGCTGTAATATTTAACTCGTTTGTGGTTCAAAAGTACAATTATTCTATATTATTTTTATAGTTTAACAAAAAACCTTATTGCGGGTGATTTTATGTTAAACATTAATAGTAGATTAATGTGGGTAGGAATCGAGACGGAGTCGCGTCATTGTTCGGATCGGACAGGCGACGCCGTGTTTCAACGTCGAACTGCTCCTTAGTAAAAATATCTATTTATTGGATTTTTAAATAATTAATCGGTTATATAAAGGTGCATTGACCCCAGATTGGGTAAGTGTTGTAATATTAATATTTTTAATTATAGTTTTTAAGTGATATGAGATAAATTTAATTATTATTTGTACTTAAAGTTTAATTTTATATAGACGCTTATAGGCATTTGGTATATGGTGAAGTCCTTGGTTCGTTTATGTTCTCTTTATTTGTCACGTACAGTACATATATTGTAATTCGTATGTGATTCCTTTTAGTTTTATGTATAATATTAGTAATTAGAATTAATTTATATTATTTCAATCTTTTAAATCAATGTTACGGTTCGGTATGCAAAATCAGACTTAATTGAAATGTCTGTAATCAAATTACAAATTACCTGTATTTTTGTTTTAAACTAAAATTTTCATTTAATTTTTGAAAAAATTACAGATTTTTGTACCAACTTATTATAACTTGCCAACAATTCGATTTGTGTATAGCTGTGACCCTTTGCTGAGTGAACCCTTATTTTTTTAAATATTTTTTTTAGGTATATGGTGTTTTACTAATGATCCTAATGGCGAAGGTAACCCAATTAACTCTCTCTCTCTGTCTTAAAAAAGCAAAATTTTCCACGTTCTTTAGCCTGAAGATCAGTCAATAACTTCAGGCTAAGTTAAGTCAATATCTTCTATCAAGTGTTTAATTATTAACTAGCTAAGATGGATATGATAAAACTCTAGCTCTTAAAACTTTTTTATCGCGTAAGGCGAGTACTGAACTTTATATTAAGTAAAAGACACTATAAAATCTGTAATTTAATACGTAATGTATCATTACTCATATTGGAATTATTTTTTTTTAATTTTTATTTTTTTTTAATGATTTTTTTACTTTAAATCATCATCAGCTTGTATACCGCACACAGCAGGGTAGGCAGAGGGAACCTAGTGTGTGTGTGTGTGACACTCCATTTTCCACAATTCGCTGAATTCAGGAGGCATTGCGTGTTGTGTGACGGATCTCAACGCCGCACTCTGCTTCGACACCAAAGCAACGAAATGAAAATACAAATTTAATAAATAAATAAATATTTCATTTCCTCGAGTGGGGATTGAATTCATTACCGCGTTTACAAACACACACTTGTGCCCCAGCGCCACGACTGACTTTCTTTATTTTCTGGCTTTCTTCACCTTCTTAATATATTTACAGAGGTACAAAACCAACCAATATCGTCTTTCTCAGCCCAAGACCGCATTGTCGGTCCATTCGACAAATAGATTTGTAATGCGAGGAAATCTCATGTAATTTGATGATATCGGCAAATTGCAGTCTGCTTAAGTTTATTCAATAACTGACAAGACAAACATAAATCTATGGTTTGAACTTTGTAAATGAGTAAAATATCATATCGTCCATAAATGATAATTCCATCATACTGATTCTTCAGTTGTTAAGGTAAGATTTATTTTTGTAATATCTAATTTCACTATACTTTAAGAGGCCAGTCGTGGCGCAGGATTATAAAGTGTGACTGTAAAATTGACTGGTCGTCTGTTCGATTTCCACTTGAGGAGATGAAATATTTATTTAGATTATTATGGAAATAAATATTTATTCCATTTCATCGCTCTGGTTGCGAGGTGAAGCGTGGCGTTGAATTCAGCCACTGAACACGCAACGCCTCCAGATAGTGGGGAAGGGAGTATCTCGACATCAGGCTCCCTCTGCCTACCCTACTGTGTGCGGCTAAATGTGCGGCTAAATATATATATTTCATATTTTTTTGTATTGTGACAATTTGGACAAAACAAGTCATGAATTTATTTGATATTCATGATAATGATAAAATATAAAATATATTATAGGCTAAATGGATTCCTATAAAAAAAATTGTAAGCCTTGTTAGACTAAATGTAACAATAGTACTTCAAGTGCGGTCCCATTTTCAGAAAAAAAGAGCCTCAAGTCCCAAGTAATGAGCTTTAAACAGCCTAATAACCTAAACTGACTGCGCTTCTGAGTTTCGAAGCGTTCTATAAAACCTTCCAAACTTTTTACACTGAAAAGTAGCTGACAATTAATTAATTATTACTTTACTTTCCGACAAACGACAACCCTAATAAATTCCATTTTGCGCTTCTAAGCATAAAATAGAAAGTTTTCCACTCGTTTTCATCTATATTGGATAAACTAAAGAAACGTATCATATCTGAGGAGAAAAAGTTGGTAGGTGTCAAATTAACGTGTTTACTACCTCGACCTGGAACCCTCCAGCTATACACATTTACAACCTTCATGCAGCGCTAGCCCATCCTCTGTTTAGAATACCAAACAAAGTCTTAATATCATTATGCACAACTTTAAAGATTTTTATTTAATATAATGGTTATTCACAATAGATAGCTAATAAGTTACATTTATAAAATAAATCTATTCTTTGAATTAATCTAAGACTATATATCTCTACAGAATTAGTTTCACGCTGTACTCTCACGCACGCAGCAGGGTAGGAAGAAGAAACCTAGTGTTATGCCACTCCGTTCCCTACTTTCCGCTGAATTTTATAAGGCATTGCCTATTAAGTGGCGGATCTCAACGCTAGGCTTTTGCCTTGGTGCCAAAGCGAAGAAACGAATATATTAATAAAAAACAATTGATTTCTTCGAATGGGGATCGAACCCACAACCGTCTTCCCTACAGACTACTCATTATTATAGTAAATGATTACAAGCATACAACTCAGCTCCTCATAAATGTAGATAATATCATATTTTTTAAACGATCAAATTAAAAGTAAATAGTTAAAATATAATAGTGTAAAGAACAAATTTAAATTTATATTTACATTTTTGCCAGCGTTTAAGTTCCTACAACACCTGTATGTTTTTAATTTATTTTATACCAAAAGTTAGTTATTTTATATGAAAACACAAGCATAAACGTAACGCGATATCAAATTAAAATCGGGCCGACTTTGGGTTCGGTGAGAGCGAAAACACACAGTGAAATATTAATTAAACCTTCACATGAAATGATAAAGCACGGACTTCATAAAAATTCCCCTTTACGCTACCTACTTTTCATAGGCGTTTGGCTTTCAATGTAGACGAAAAATTCTTAATGGACTAACTTTAGTATATATATATATGTATATATTTTTAGCTTCACGCACTATCCCGCGATTAATATGGTTGGCAGACGGACTTGGGAACGTCCAGGGAATCCCTCATGTCCCGACAAATTCTATATATTATAGGCTTTGCGTATTGAGTGGTGGAACTCAACCGGCATCTCAAGATCGATCTCGGACTTGGAAACAACTTATAAATGCCGTAAATTAAGCATAGGCATTCTTAATATATCGTCATGTTGAATAAAATTAATCAAACGAATTAAAGGCACCAAAATTATTTTAATGATATTTTTATTCACTTCTCAGTTCGTTCTCAGATTAAATAAAAATAAAGTTACTCAGTCACCATAACCGGAAGTTATGTTACATAAACCAATTTGTATGTATAAATAAGTAAGTGCTTCATATAGATATTGTTTATCTGTAAATGAAGGTGATGAATTAGGTCTAAGTCTTCTGAGCTGACAAGACTAAGCGCGGCGTTGAGTTCCGTCTGGAGTGTATTTATTCTAGATAATTTCTATTGTAAGTATTATTTGTTTTACTAATTATCCGTTACATTGTTTAATACAAAACTTGCATGGCGATCTCGCTCGCATATGAAATGAAAATGTTTTCCATTCTGCGGAAATTAATATTTCCTTTGTGTTTACTCTATACACAGCTATGTGGGTCGCGAATCTCTTTTTATTTCAAGTGAACATTAGAGAATCGGTCTGCGTTATGTGTACAATTTGCAAAGCAACAGTGACCACAATAGTATATTTTCCTTTGAATATGTTACGTATATACTAAGCATATAATATATACATATAATTCTAATATATTTTGTCTCATTCATAACCAAGGGATTGTTTTGTAAGAAATCGTAGCACAATTATAATTTATTTGGTTATACGCACATACAACAATTAACTGAATATACATTGCTATTTTTTTTAAAATGAAGAATTGTGGAAAAAAAGAAGATAAAGAAGAAGCCGTAAGAGGCGGCCGGCTCACTCTAAGTATGAACGCCAAGCGTATTGCATAAAGCTTGGTGTTCTACCTTACAGTGAACTGTACGCTCTTTATCATCAATGGAAGAAAAAAGAAGAAAACTAAGACGATATATTTTTTAATTTCAACCTGTATCCATCATAAAGAAGGGCGGGCAGAAGAAATATAGTGTTAAGATACTCCGTTCTCCAGACTCCGCCCATTTTTCGAGACAATTTTTTTAATAGTGTAGTTTTTTTAGTAGTAAATCATAACCGACGCGTGTACAGTCAAACCCAATGCCGCTGCGCTACGACGGCCTCGAAGGGCAAATAGATGTTGTATTTTGCATCTTAAACAAGTTTGTTAAATCTCTCATATTTTTATTCTACACATACATGATGTGATATCGCATTATAGAAGAGATTATGTTAATATCACTTTAAAAGGGTCACATTTGTTACGTAAACATTCAGTATAGAAAGTATATTGTATGGTAATACCGTACCAAATAGGAAACTATCCTAATTCGACCCTTCCACCACCACATATACAAAGAGAGACGTTTGTAGTAAATTGAAAAGAGATTTAGAATACCCTAACTTTAATCAATAATCTGGAGAGCTTCAAAATCCTTTTGTTTTATTTTTGTTTACGTGCAACTGTAAACACGACAGTTTTCGTTTTTCAGTGGGTTCGATTCCCACTCGAGTATATAAAATATTTAATATTTCCCATTTTCTTGCTATGCTCACAAGGCAAAGCACGGCGTTGAGTTTCTCCATTTAACACGCAGAATTGCATGCCTCCAGAATTCGGCGGCGAGTGAGGATCGAAAATACATCAAGATATGGGTATCTACAGAAAGTGCGTCTTTATCCACCTTGGCGGCCGGCAACGCACATGTAACTTTTCTGGTTTTGTAAGGTGTCGAGGGCGGCGGTGATCACTTACCATCAGGTGACCTGAACGCTCGTTTGCCTTGTCTTTTCCATTTAAAAAAACCCCTATGCTAACCCCTGTAACTAACTAAGTACATTTTGTCTTATAATTAATTTTGATATTATTATACACAAATAATACTTATTATTAGAAAATACTACATATACGAGTACATTACTATTATATTTTTCTACTCAGAACTAATGATACATACTTGAGTTTTAAATACACATTTGAATGGTATTATTAACTCACAAAATGAAAACGGAAGCATATCTAAAATCGCATTAAAAAATAACATGAATTAAAAAATCTCACTAGTATGAAATATTCAATAGAGTTTGAACTTCACTCGGTTGGGTCTAAAATATGCGGTGAGCTAAATACAACTCCGGCCGCGGCAGGCCCTATGTAAATATTTTATTTATAAAACCTCTACTGGCATTAAGGACTCTCTGTTTAAACGAAAACTGTTAGTATGGTGAACGTAATATTTCATATTAACGTTTTGTTTTTATTTTCTTTTTCTATAATAAGCAATCTCACTAACATTTTAAATGTGATAATTTGTGCCACTTTCGAGATAGAACTACTTAACACAATTTGATGAAACGAAACAGAAATATAGCTTGTACATCAGAATAAAACAACAGAATAAATGTAAAGATGTTTTATTAATATAAATATACTTTATTTAGGCCAGTCGTGGTGCAGTGGCACAATGTGTAAACATTGTGTAAACTCGACTATTTGTAGATTCGATCCCCACTTGAGGAAATGAAATACTTATTCAAATTTATATTTCCATTTCGTCGCTCTGGTGTCGACGCAAAGCGTGGCGTAGAGTTCCGGCACACAACACGCAATACCTCTAGACTTCGGCAGAAAGTTGAGAACGGAGTATCTTAACACTACATTCCCTCTGCCTATTCTGTTGTGTGCGGGATACAGCGTGGAGCTATTAAATTTTTTAACATTAAAAACTATACTTTAACATTAAAAAGCAGTATATAGGCCGCTACTTGTATATATAACACCAAATATGTTACAGTGTTATAACATAATGTCGTTGAATATTTATTGTACAAATTAAAGGCGACGTTAATAAATTAAAGGATTATCTCAATGCTATCTGGCAATAATTCTCAATGTCAGCTTTTAGGTTGGTCCAAAGGGCAAAGGTAATCGAGAGATAAGGAAGAGTCGGTCAGTCAAATCCAAACTAATGTCAAATACTTTTATCGACTATTTCTAGTTTATACAATACTATTATTGTGATATCTAAATATTATAACAAGATGAAATAAAATAAATCTTATAGTCTGTAGTGTCCATCTGAGGCAAAGGGTGGCGTTGATTTCCGCTTCTCAACACGCAATGCCTCCAGAAGCCGTCGGAAAGTGGGAAACGGCAGTCTTAACATTAGGTTCTACTTACCCTGCTACGTGCGGGATACAGCGTGAAACTGAATTTCTCATAGTAACATATGGACGTTAAAAATAACTACTATACGTCTCAATCAATCTTCTAACAACAACAAAAATCACTCTCAAACTAGGTCAAAGTTCGATAGAAAGCAAACTAATAAAAGCGGTTACAACGATCGAGTTACACCAAATGAAAAAGGGTTTACCAAAAAAAAAAAGTTATTAAGTAAACCGGATTTATCCGGTTCCGCGACTCCAAATACACCGCTCTCGCTTAAGCTTCTCCCTTGAGAGTTTGCTAATAAAAGAACTTTTCAAATTAAGGGGGGTAACCCACCAGATAATATTATTATGAAACTGGCACAGTGCCACACTGAAGGCTATATTGCAAGTTATATTGCTAGAATCAAAATTGTACGTTTCACCTCCAGTTAAGAAAAAAAAGATAAAATTCGAGCCTACATTTGTCGTTGCTACGGCAACGGTAAGATATATGAAACTCTTTCGTTATTTAGTAATACTAACACAGCGTAGTGAGATGAAATTTGACAGGTAAGGCCTTTATGAGTGCTCCCTTACACTAAACGAGGATTTTCTGCAATTCTTATATAGAAAATATATATATATATATAAAAAACTTTGCTTTTGCGGTATTATAAAATAAAATAATGTACTGAACTCATAGAAAGAAATAGTCATTTTGGAACTGAACTGCACACTAATTTTATGTTCTCTTTAGTTAATTATATAAAAATAAATATATTTTATTATAAATATGTTATATATATATTATATTTATAATTTTTCTACAGATGAATTTTGTGAAGAATATCCTCACAACCTGATCCCTACACCAGGCTACTGGATCGAATGCTCTCGTCAGAAGATAGCCACCGACACCATATGGGACGAGTCGGAGTCGGAGCATGACAGCGGTCCTGATGCAGAAGGTACCATATAGACATAATCTCTAGATTTATACCCACATCCCTTAATTAGTCCCAGACGTTCTTTTAAGTCACCAACTTGATCAAACTATACTTATCTCCAAAAAATCCGTTAATTATTTATGGAAAATGCATATTTATTCTAGATTCACTTCTATTCTGAGGCCAGTCGTGGTGCAGGGACACAAACTGTGACTGTAAAACTGACTGGTTGTGGGTTTGATCCCCACTCGAGGAATTCAAATGTTTATTAAAATTTAAATTTCCATTTCTTCGCTCTGGTGTCAAGGCAAAACACGACGTTGCCTTCTGCCACTTAACGTGGATTGCCTCCAGAATTCGGCAGAAAGTGGGTTTACTATGTTTCAAAATTTCATCTTGAACAATACTTAAGTAAGTGAATACTTTATGTTGAAAAGTTGTTGAAATGACTTGAAAAGCTGTTGTATAAGTTGCGTGACCGGCGCACGCCGACTTGTCAGATTCAATTTATGTACAGTGTAAATTATAGTGACTTATAGTTTAATGAAATGTCATCGAGCTTTACAAGCATGAAATACGGGATTAAAACTATATTAAATGTAGTTTATATATAAATCTATACCCATTCACACTATATCCCAAGAACATATAGGACAATAGGCAGAGCTTGGCTAGTATTTAGTTAATAGTTCACCGTTAAAATATTCCGTCCTCAACTTTCCAGTGATTTCCTAAGGCCTTGTGCGTTAATTAACGGAACTCAACACCGCTCTTTGCCTCGTTATCAGAGCAGAAATCGATGACGGTATCAAAATACATATTTTCCACTTTATGAAATTAATATTTTAGCAACGTGACTGACTCCTGTGAGTTTCGTTCCAATGTAAAGAGAATATTAATTGAATTTAAAGTTCCAAAATTTCGAGATCTTACATAACTGTTATAAAAGCTTCCAAAATTATATTATAAGCCTATTAAAAGAGCGGCCAAAGTCTCTACCACAAAAGACTAGTTGCCAGTTGACTTTACCTTTGACTACTTCACCACCAATTTCAATATTCGTCTACTTAAAATTTAAAATAACCACAAGTTTGCTAAGTTTCAATATACTACGACTTATAATAATTTTATAAATGGCTTTCTTTATAAAATATTGAAGCCAAGTATGTACAACTTACAAGAATTTATTTTTCTATATTTTAGTGAAGTTTTATTCGGAACTGTTTAAATATGATAAATAACTCGTATAAAGCAACATGTATTTTTTTCAATATCATATTTACAATTGTACAGAAAAATCTTTATATATAGTTATTAAAATGTACATAATTAAGTGATTTTGATACTTACTATAATTAATTTCACTTTGTATGTTACTCAGTTTGTTAAAAAACACAGAAATGGTCAAAATGGCGTACTAATTCAACATTATTTTTTGAGAAATTATAATATATTAATAAAAACAATAACTAGAATGAGGCATTGCGTGTTAAGAGACGGTACTTAACGCCACACTTTGCCTCAACAGCAATGCGAAGAAATGGAAATATTTAATTTTTCGAATCTATAACCTGTTGTGTTCATAAGCCACGACTAGCCTCATTAACCCATGTACTGGTAAATTACTTCACTTAACAACAGTTAAAGGATCTATATTTTGTTTTCCCCTCTAGAATACACACAAACGAAGTTACAGACAGACATAATATCTAATATTTCATATTTTCAAAATTATAGTGTACATGTGTACATATAGTGCTTTCATATCTTTGTAAACGGTGAATTCAATTTTCTGCGCGCTCTTAACACTCTCATGTTTTGCATAAACATTTAAATTACATTTTTGTGTACAATTTATTTTCATATTTTTGTACATTATGTGTACACAGTAAGATGTATTTATTCCAAGCATATACGTGTACTTGTTACGACCGTCAAGGCGTAGGGGCACAAAAGTGTGACTATAACGGTTACCTACGACGGTTGTAGGTTCGACCCCCACTCATGAGAATGATTTACTAGGGCACGCAAGCGGGGTTAGCCTCGCGACGCAGCCGAGCGCATTAAAGCTCAAAGTGAAAAAGCGATATTTATTTATGAATGTACATTATGATTAGATGTAATTATGATTTAATAAAAATTCCATATAGTAACAAAGATTTTCGATTTTAATAAAGTAGCATATACTACAGTACAAGAAAAAAACGTTCTACATGTTAAGTCTATGGGACACATTTTATCAACTATCTCAAAAACTACAATCACAATTTGGCTGATTTTCAGTCCAGGATAAATTTATGTCAACTTGTTGATGTGTGCGAAATTTCACTTTCACAATTACAATTTCAATTAACAAAAAAATTTTTATTTGAGTAGTAAAGAGCTTTTATTTTAATAAATTTATTATTAATATTTTCAATTCATTGCTCTCGCATCTAGAATAAAGACTGGCGTTATGTTCCGTCATTCGCCACGTAATGCCTCGAAAAATTCAACAGAAAATAGGGAACAGTGTGTCTAAACAATATATATATACACTCTTTATTGAACTTAATAACATAGATTTGTCGGCAAAGGTGAACTTATCCCTAACAGAGATTTCTGCCAGTCAACTTACGGGTGTGAGAGAAAGTTAACACTCTGAAGGCCTTCAAGTGCAAGAGCGTTATTAATATAGTAATTCACAAGTATAGAAATAATATATAAACTACGTAAATATAAATAATAATAGAGGTACATACGAATATATATAATAAGTATATACATATAAATACATTTGCAAGGTACAAATATATAAACGACATATATTACAAAGCAAACTATGTTGTGAAATTAATAATGGTATTATTTATTGAGGGTAATCTTTTCTATAAAATGTGCTTTTAAGCGTTTCTTTAAAAATGTGGATGATGATGGATTTTCTTTCCTGCATTTCATTAGGTAGTTTTATTCCAGAGTAGAGCAGCATATACTGAAAATAATTTTTTACCAAATTTTGTATTGCTTATTGGAATATCAAGCTCGTGCGTTACGCAAGCACGTCTGGGTCGAGTGGACTCAGGAAGGCAAAAACGGGAGCGAAGATAAGAAGGAAAATGCGGATTATTGAGTATGTTAAAATTACGCTCATATTATATGCCTTGATTTTTGGTTTAAAATACTTGTTAGTTATACTGGAGTAGATTTAACTTTTAGACAAATCTAGGTTTATTTGATTAGTTTATAACAAGTGCTCTGCTATTGAAACAAATATTAGTTATACACAGGCTTCTTATTTTATGTAACGACTGTCATTATCTTAATCTCGACAATAGGACTGATTCCTTTATATTCTTTCTGAGAATACTAGATCTCGTCTGATATCTATCTTTTATCTCAATGTAACGTCCACTTTCTTGCAGGATTGGCAAATGGAACTTAGTGATAAAACACTTTGCTCTCTTCTTGTAATTTCCGTTTCAATTTATTTAGAAACATTGCATAGAGAAAACTTTTCATTCTATTGTTGCTTTCTTCATTAATGAAAGTAAGTGTCTCCGAGTGCTACGTTGTGTCCAACCCACTGCTGCCTCTAATATCTAAAATTCTAGTGTTGCTAGAACTTTGTAAAGCTACAGTGCTTTTACTTCCAAAAATCTATATTATAAAATAAAATAATATATATGAAACAAAAATAATTACACTTTTAGTAGGTATTCATTAAAGCTAGTGCTACTCCAAGATTGATTATGACATACAAGCTGATGAATATGTATCCCAAAACCCATCTATCATGTGGATCTCGTAAACAACACGTGATAATATAATAATAGTAGCGTTCCCAAGCCAAGTTAAGGTATAATAATTCTGCTTTTAGGGCATACGTATGTGAAAACCACATAAAAATACCCTACCTTATGTCCATAGATACAAATAAATGTATATCTATTTACATTTCTTTGCTCTTTTGTCGAGGCAATATTGAGTGCGGCGTTAGTTTCTGCCATTCAAAGAACAATGACTAAAGAATTTAGTCTAAATCTAGACTAAATTTAGACTAAATTTAGACTAAATCGTAATTTTTAATTTAATATATAGTTTCCTTTTTATTTAGTTCACCTCGTCACATTTATCATAAATTTGTGTGGAATATTGCTACTTATTGCTCATATAAAATAAGTTGTAGTTGCATTCCAGAGGTAACAGAACTACAGACATACAGTACCAGATATACAGTAGGGTAGGCAAACGGAAGCTATTGTTAAACACTCCGTTCACGTCAATTTTCACCAAATTGCGTTATACATCGCGAAACATGAGGCCGCGCCGTCGTCTTACTAAAACATGGAAATGAACATAACTCACTAGAAATCGAACTCGCAATCATAGCACTTACATACCGATACTACGCTGCTACGACGGCCTTAAATAAAATAAAATATAATTAGTTTCATTTCAGAACAGAGGTCAGAAGTCTTGTCGAATAATAATTTAAATAAATGTCGCTAGCTAAATATTTTAAGTTGAACGACTTAGCGAATACATCTCAAGCACATTAAATTAATATAAACTGTTATATAGATAATTCAAATGTTCTTTGAAACTGTTGATACAGCAACTATAACCTGAATTTTAATATTTTTTTAGGTCTTTACATGGTATGACTCAGCGTCTGACTGTAAATGTCTACTCTTGTAGACAAAACTCGGTGTTGAGTTACAGCACTCAATATACAATGTCTCAAATATTTGCTTTGTATCCCCTGTATTGCGGGAAAAAGCGTGAAGCAAAAAACAAAATATTTTCAACATAACCTGAACTGCTTATAAAAACTGCTTACACGTACACTGAAGATTAAAATTTTAATTTCTGCATAAAATAATGCTATTACTAAATTCAACACCTTTAAGCCTTCCTCTAGAGCAAAACTAACAAACAATGTCTAACTATTAGAAGTGAGTTACACGTGTGGCCGGCACGAGTAAACTTGGACCGCTTCCCATGCAAATGGGTGCATGTCACTGTGATGAAAATGTTTGCAGTGATCTCGAGTGACGATAACACTGTTAAGATTTCACATCTTCCTAATCTTTTGGTAATTCTACGTTTTGGTGTTCCTACCCTATAATAATAATTTAATCATAAAACGTTGATACGCAGGGTACAAGCGTATAACTGTAAACGCGACAAGTAGTTGGTTCGATTCTCACTCGAGGAAATGAAATATCTTCATTTTTATACCCTGGTGTTGAGGCTTGAGTTGAATGGGAACGACGCATCTTAATACTAGGTTCATAGGTTCACTCTGCTCACCCTGGTATATGCGGGATAAAGCGTGAAATTAAAAAAAAACTTTAAATGAATAACTGCGTGAAACACACTCTCATTAACCGTTCCTTCTATATTTTCAAAGGATTTTTGTCCAAGTTAGTCTTAACTAATTTAATTAGTTGATAATCTCATCAGCTGCCCATCTGTTCCATTTCATTCGACACACGTTTTCAATTTATCGGCGCGTTATCTACAAAGTGCTAGGATCTTAGTCGTCCAGTCCAGTCCCGCTCACAGACAACTTGGCTCTATCCTCTATACTTATGCTATGGATCGTGAGAATGTATTAAGTAAGTATGTATTATGGGTATGTATTTTCGATAACTTTTAATCATAATTAACCAAAAACCTTTTAATTTTACGAATTACTATTTATTTTTTGTTTATTTATGTATCTGGACAGGTCATAATTAACGTCATACAGTGGTTTTAATTATATGTATGATTTAATTAAAAATAAAAATTACATACACACAAAGATTAACCTAGATTTAGGACACTCTGCTCTCCATTTTCCTGTAATAAAAACCCACACACGCAACGCGCCCAGAATTCGGCGCACACGCTTACAATATCTATACATAATTTTAATAATATACAAATAAATTTAAACTGGATGATCATATTTTTCTAATTAATTATCAATTTTACTGGCTTATTCATTACAAATGTAGATAATACTTTCAGAAAAGTTTACTGGTAAACTAAATTTGTTTTTAATCACATTTAAAACAATTTAATATATATGAAGTAAGACGTCGTCTCGTTGGCGCCAGACTGCTCGTCTCTCGCTGTCACGGATACCCTACTCACAGTGTCATTAGTTTGTCTTCAACTTCAATCTACTAAAATCAATTAACCCCTTTAGTTTATGGTAAACAAGGATAGTAAAATTATTTTTTTAGCGCATTGTATCCGACATACAGCAGGGTAGACAGAGGGAACCTAGTGTTAAGACGCTCTGTTCTCCGTTTTACGCCGATTTTGGCCGATCTGGAGATAAGCTTAAATCCCTTGAAATACTGATAACTGCTGTTTGGAAATGAATGATTTGTGCATGATGATGATCTTGCAATAAAAGTATTTTTTATTTGAGTGCTGTGAAATGAAAATTGTATGATCAAACAGTTAATTAACTAAAGTATTTTAAAATTTGATTATTTAAAATAATTAAATTATTGAGGGTAAGATCTTAACGATATTATCCTGAAAACTTCAACGTGCTTATCTGAGCCTAAGGCTTTATTATAGTAATGGAAATATTCGCCTTTAATTGGAAATTACCCTTCTACTATTAATAATTACTGTATTAATATATATTTTATCCCATATATAATAGTATTCAAAATATAAATAGTAATTTTCACGACCTGACCGACAGCTTCACCTGATAAAATGTTTCGTGTTCTTTTAGAATAGAAGGAAATACATGTCTATTTTGTTCAAAGGTATTTTTTTTAGTCGAACGCAAATGAGTCCGGCGGTGATTAAAATTTTACTTTCAATGGAAATGGCTTTGCTTAGAAAATGCTTTTTTACAGCAACATTAACAAACTTGCTGTAATGGAAAGATTTTAACTGCACACTTATTTTTCTATTATGGCAATACCTTATTTTATGTACAGAAAGTAACGTTATTTGTGAAATATGGAAAGCTACAAATTTAGCACCGTTACCCTACTAAAACCTTTACTGTGCTTAGATTTTTTTTATTCAACCCAGTTAATTTGGAGTGCAACGGTTCATATGATGTAACGGAATGCAAGTTCAGTGTAAATGGTAACATATTAGAACAAGTGAATAAAGTGATATATTTTGTAGGATGTTCGGTAGAGATGGAAGATACGAGATAGATGCGGGAAGGCGTATTGCTGCCGGTAATAGGGTTAACGATGCTTTTGCTGCATTGATGAGACGGCGAAACGTGAGCTCAATTGCACGTTTGACCGTTCATATTGCAGTGTTGGTACCGACGCTGTTATACGGCATTGAAATTACAGAAAAAAAATGAAAGAAAAATCAGACAGAGACAGATCGAATCCGCAATGAAAAGATAAACAGAATGACAAGTATTAGTAATACTATGACTCAGTTGGTTTGGGCACCTAAAAAGAATGAATTATGAAAGAATGCCAAAAAATATATAAGAAAAGTGAGTCATAAGACAGGTAGGAAGAGTTGCCAGGGTTGACCTTTGAAAACACAGTATCAAAGATTATTTAGCTTATTAGTATATTAGAAATATCAAAGATACTGGAGGAAAGTCACATAAAAACAAACACAGCCCCCGGAGGGCATGGATGAAGAGGTGAAAGTAGATGACACGAAAAAGGTATACAGAGACCGTAGCGTTTGGTGCTGCTTTTGACTACCCCGCTAGGATTACAGCGTGAAGTTAATTTAAAGTTTTTATATGATGTTGAGTATATTTACAGTTCATATTATATGAAAACTATACCTGAAAATTAAAGGAATATAATATAATTAATTTAGAGCAGATTTTATGCAAATAACGTAACCCAATACAACATAAAACCAGTTTTGAAATTTAATAAATATTTTTAAATTAGAGCAAAAGTTAAATAGGTAAGCTTTATTCTCACAAATAAACACTGTACATTCAGCCTTTTCTTAAATTCATATTCCTTCGTTCTGTTTCGACGTTCGCCTTTACATTGTAAACGGCAATCCCGTAACATAGAATATTCATTTCTCATCTCGGCACGGGCATCTGATCGTATAGGAGGGTACAAAAATATTTCCCGTGACACTTTCTCACATTAATGATGCATAAGCCGAAGTTAACCTTTTTATTTCACGAAAGCTCGTAAATAAATTAAAAAGATTTTGAACTTGTTTCAGACTTGGAAGTTCGCTTCACGACAATATATTTATTTTTTTCGGCTTACTCTAACTCTTACTCTAAAATACTAAAGATTTAATAAGAGTAAAAAAATCCTCATATTTAATATGGTTTTTCCATTACTTACTACGCTACATAGCTAATATTAATGGTAACAAATGTCAAAAATAATTTTGTTCAAAAACTCACTTACGACAAGGTGACAAAGGAAAATGTCACTTCGATGTTCCCGGGCAATTTTGTATGAGGAAAGTATCATTTTTCATAATTTTCTGGTACGTCATGTCAATTCTAATTTACTACTGTATGAATAATTTTTCGCTGCTGTAATATTTTGTAACTTAAAAACTCAATTATCTAATATAATTTATCTTATATATATAAATTATATATTTTGAAATATTTAAGAGCCGAGTTATGGCTCCTAACTGGCCGCCACTTAACAAGCTATTATTGAAAATTGGGCGGAAAGTGGGGAGAGCAGTGTTTTTACAGTAGGTACCCTCTACATGCGGGATACAGCCGAAACTAATATAGTCAAAATTTAAGTCTCTTAGGCAATTCTCGTTAATTCAAATGAGAATAACAGCTTACCACGTCTTTCAACGTCTTAAGATAAGATTTTCAAATAACTTAACGTGGCATACATTAGGGAAGAATTATACAACGTCAGCTTAAATTATAAATGCAAATTGTAAGAAGAAAATTGATAATTGCGTCATTTTAACTTAACATTAATATTATTTATACGTTTTGAGATAAATAGAGAAATATTCTTATTCCTTTTTCACGTGTTATGCCAGTTTCAGCTGGTAGAGCTAAGACACTACACTCCCCACTTGCAGCCGAATTCTGAAGCCATTGAGAGTTGAATAATGGTATGAAACGCCATGCTTTGAAACAGAAATATTAAATATTCCATTTCTCGAGTGGATCGAACCCAAAACCTGTCGCGCTTACAGTTGCAGTACTTTTGCTGTACATTAATTTACTAGTAAATAAAATCTTAGACTATTTATTATTGTACAAATATCCGGAAAAAATAAAAGATTCTTAATTAATTATTTTAAAAAATATTAAATATCATAATGCTTTTAGTGTGTATTTAGCTTTCATTATATAATGAAGTAATTATTGAATATTATATTTATATACAAAAGATAATTATGTTGTGCGTAGGAGTCATCATTTATATTTTTT
The DNA here is from genome assembly GCA_037355905.1 of Heliconius aoede. NCBI lineage: Eukaryota > Metazoa > Arthropoda > Insecta > Lepidoptera > Nymphalidae > Heliconius > Heliconius aoede. Next base: position 182,102 of record JBAIZZ010000271.1, read on the forward strand.
AAACTTTCGTCGTTACAGTGATTCTACTACAGTTATTTTTTCAGTTTCACACCGTATCACGCATAAACCAGGATGTAGGTGGATGGAACCTAGTGATAATACACTCTGTGTATCACTTTCCACCAAAGCGTGATATTGGCGGCATTTAAACACACGTTGTTACCAGAGTCAAATCAAAAATCGAAATATTAATAAATAATAATTTATTTTCCCGAGTGGGAATCTAACTCCTAACCTTCGCGTTTACAGTCATGCGCTTGTGCCACTGAGCCACGACGGCCTCTGCTACTGTTAAAATTAGTAAGAATGTTCACCTCAATAATCGTCGTAATTCCAAGAGAACACAGAATCAAACCTGACATATCTGGGCACGTTAAGCTCGGGCTTAATGCACTACAAGCCCCTACGATAACAGTGTGGCTTGAGCTTATGACGTGATTGGAGTTTTTAAATTTAAAATTATTGAAATTTAAAAAAAATTGCGTTTAAACTATTTTACAAAAAAAATACTGTATATTTTATTTTTATATTTTATATATAACTTTATAGATTAAATAAATAGATGACGTTTGTGGGAAAATGTCTCCAAGTAAACACGATGGTTCGATTCTCAGTTTGGAAAATCCAATATTTCCTCGCGCGCTAATAAGGCTAAACGTAAAATTAAAATTAAGTATCTTGACTTGGACATGGGTCATAAAGCTTGAACATGGAGATAAAATAGATATAATAATATGCTTTCTTCCTTACCTATCAGTCCTTCGAAAGGTAGCATGAGTGGATAGAAAAATTTCAAATTTCGTTCACATGAACAGAAATTAGACCAAATTTAAAAAATAACATTTGTCTTAATAGTTTAATAGATAATGAAGAACAGTTTTGTAGGCGGGTTCAATTTCCGCCAAAATCTTGAATAGCTGAGCTCAGCTGCGCTTTTTGTCGAGATACCACAGCAAAGAAATGAAAATAAATATAAAATTAATTTCGTCGAAAGGGAATCGAACCCACAACCTGTTTTGTTTACAGTCTGTCGTTTGTGCCTCTGGTCCACGACTGGCCTGACTGACTTTCTTATTTAAATGTTTTTTTATTTTTTATAACACCCTTTTATACAAATTAAATACAAAGTTTCTTAAGGAAATATACACAGAAACACCCAAGAAAGCCTATTTGCAAAGCTTGTCTAAGTAAAATAAGTAATCAAAGTAATGGAACGATGGCCTCACAATAATCCAGCTAATGATTTTTATTTCCCATAAATAATAATTTGTGAAAAATCTCTTATAATTAATTTACAAGATGTCGATATTATTATTGGCACTACATACATAACTGCTATAATATATTGTGGAAGCCATTTCTATACAATAATTAAGTTTAGCAAAGATGAATTACAAAAATTATACTAGATTTAATTAAATTTTGTTCTCGATTGACATTTATTTTTGTGTTTTTAATTATTCCGTATCAATTTTTTATACTGATAAAGAATAAAGTGGTAAAAATGAAAAACATGTAAAGCTGAACGAAAGTCCATACAACATGAGGTTGTGGCTCAATTAGTATTTAAATAGCATAGGTTAATTATGTCCTGCAATATAGAAACCTTGAAATTTGAGTACTTTTATAATTTAAAATCCAAGTAGACAATTTTAGTTATTCTATGTTATAAAAAATATATTTTCTCAATATCATAATGGATAAACTGGCAATAATAATAGTTCATAATAAATAAATGACATTAACTTATTATGACGCAAAATAATAATATAATTAAATTATGCAGATCGTCAAAGGAGATCAGGATCGCTCGACGAGGCGGCAGAAGACAGCAGCGACAATGGTGGCAGCACACCGAAGAAGAAAACAGCAATCGAAGAGCAATGGGAGAGAGCTGGTGGCTTCGAACTCACCTCCGTGGAACAAGAAACTTATGAAAAATATTTCTACGGTACAGAACATTGGAACTACTTCACGAGTGATGAAGACCTGGGACCTGTCATCCTATCGATAAAACAGGAAACTCTCAATGCGAGAGATCAGTTTAGGTAAGCTTTTATAATTATAATACGAGTATATAGTATAATATTCATATCACTGTTATTAAGTTACTAAATATTTTATACATAAAACGCCAAAAACAGGTGAAAAGACTAACAACGCTATAAAATGATTTTTCATTTTTAACGCATACATATTTAAATTACCTTTTATTCCACTACATTTTACTAAATAAAAAAATACATATCATCAGCACAAGACAGAGAAGAACGAATATCATATACGAACAATATAGGTATATATCATACGGTCTCTATAGATAACAGCTTTCCACTTGCATTTCCGGCATATACCACTACACTATACACTATAGCCAATGTGATTACCACCGTACAATTGTACAGGGATGTAGCTTAAGTGTATTAAACGCGAAGATAGTAAATGTAATAGTATATGAGGCCCGCCCTGGCGCAGGGACGCAAGCCTGTGACAGGTGGTGAGGTCGATTCTCACTCGAAGCAATGAAATATTTAATATTTTATATATTATGTATCGGGACAAAATATAGCGTATGGTAGGCAGAACTTTTTTTTTGAGACACTCCGTTCCCCACTTTCTGCCAAATTATTGAGGCATAGCGTATTAATTGTCGGACGCCGCGGCGAGTTTTATTTCGACACCAGAGGGAATAAATGAAAATATTAAATATTTTAATTCCCCGAGCGGATACCGGTAATTCACTATTATTTATTTTAATTATTTGAAGACTTCATCAAAATATATTGAATTTTTGCAAAAAGTAGCTTTCAAGCATAAATAAAATATATTTTAAATAAACCTTTCCTGAAATAGCCTTTAAATCAGGAAACGTAATTTCCTCCCATTGATGGAGTGGGTGATATTTTTTTTAACTTCAACTTATGAAGAGCTTTGGAGTGTTTTATTAAGCAATTTACAGAAAAATATCTCTTCTTTATGCTAATTTACTCACCTGAGAAGATAATTAAATAAATATAAGCTTTGTTATTGTTTTTTTCTTTTCATCTACTTTTATTTCGTTTTTGATTACTTTCTTTTGTACGTCCAGCCCGTGGTATTGTCACATATATTGATACATTCCCTGGAAAAAAAATCTGTAATATAGAATATTACTTGACGTGTGTCATTTTAACTGCTTCAGAACAAAGCCTTTATTTTAAAAATCTATTTATAGTTAAACCGTTCATTTCGATTTTAAATTCCTGACAACATATAAGTACATATAATGCTGAATCGTACTCATATTCTATAATAATATTTATTTTACATTACTTGGTAAATCAAATATTAAGAGTCGAAAACAGCCTACTAAGTTCAAATATAATTAAATATTTAGATTTAATTAGGTGCTTTAGAACGATATTCATATTGATATTAAAATATTGAGAAAGATATGTATGTAAAACGACCCTGAATAATTATTTTTTAACTACTCCCAGTTTGTCTGTGTATTTGTTCGCACAAATCTCAGGATCGATTTTTTTGACCATTCAAATTGACAAAATGAAAATAATATAAAAATATTTTACGATAGTCATTTTCCTGAAGCGATACACTTTATTATAGAACTTTGGTAAGCTATAACAGTAAGCTCCTATAATACACAAGTCCATAATATTTTCTTATAACCTACAATAAGCCAGCCGTTTATACTCGAAGTATAATATTATCTAAATAATAAACGACGCAACGTCTGAAACAACCTATGAGAATTAAAAAAAAATCGTTACTTTTTTTGAGCCTAGTACATAACTTATATATTATATTTTTGTACTAAAATAAATATTTTAGTACAAAAAAATGTTTAAATGCACGCGATGGTTACAGGTTCTATTCCCATTAAGGAATAAACCGATTAAAGGCAATTTTATTCTTGTCTATCCTTTTAGATGTTGACATGGAGAACGTACAGCAAAGAGACTATTACTAGACGTTTGTGAAAAAAGTAATTTCTCGGTAAAGTTAAAACTTATAACTTAAATACGTATATGTAAATCAAAATAATAGATTTTAAATATTTTTTAATTTCACCATGGTAAGGGGACAAGGCGTGACATTAAGTTCCGCTACTCTCTCTCTCGTTTTCTCTATTACCTATGTGAATATCGTGCGATAGTGGAAAGCAGAGAGTCTTAGCATTACACTCCCTCTTCCTAACCTACTACATTCGTAATACAGCATGAAGCTAGTTAAATATATATATATGATATTTAGTTTTCACCTCAGAATTCAATGCTTAATTTTGTTTGAACAGTCAATATCCATACCACGGCAGTACTATAATTCACTATATACATACATGCAGGCTACTCAAATGTAAGCAGTATTCATATTATGTCGACTCGTTAACCCCGAACCGCCTCTCAAAGGAATCCTGTTTAAACAACAAGAAATGTAGTTACCGACCATTAATAACTACACCCTAATACTCATTTAGTGGAAGCTACGAGTTATAATATATCATCGAAGTTGCTAATTTAAACAAATGTCTCTTATGTCAGTTAAGAAAATAATTCAGAGTAGTTTTTTTTTCAAGCTTTTTGTTGTATATAAAGTTGATTAATTAACAAAAAATAATAGGACTTTTTTTGAAACTTACAAATTAATGAGTCAGCTTTTATCTATATTTTTTCTAAGTGTTTTCTTTTAAATTCACACATAAGCTGTGTAGAATTTAAATAATTATTAGGTATAATTTGGTTATAATATAACATAACAACGAGTTGAAGCGAGCGAAGCCGCGTGTAAGTCGCTCGTGCTCTACAGATAGATAATGAATTCAAGTAACAATTTCTGAAATAAGCAAATACGTACAAAGTTCACGAATTTTGAGCAAATAGAGTCGTAGAAAATCGTTTTGGTATTTCAAATCACAAATATCACATGGAAACACAAAAAGTAATTATAAGTAATGATATATTATATACAACGTGCTGTTTGCCTTGGTACCATAGGGAAGAAATCAAATCAAATCAGCTTCACGCTGTATTCCGCACACAGCAGGGTAAGCAGAGGGAACCTAATGTTGAGACACTCCGTTCCCCACTGAGAGAAATGAAAATTGTTAATAAATAATAATTAATTCCTCCGAGCGGGAATCGACACGTCACACGCCCCTGCGCCACGACGGCCTCTCACAAAAAACGTAGAAGTAGAGATTATAAACCGGAAAATGAGATCATAATGCAATATAACAAAGGCGCAAGTGAAAAAAAAAAAAGTGATACGATGTCACATGGAATCAAGGCATGCCACCAAAAAATGTCTAAAATTATTCTGAAAGGTTCCGAGGGCGCTCACGGATTCCGGCATTTTCATTACTCTTAGTCACAGGAAAACTGAAGAGCGTCAAGAAAACTCGGGAATTTAATTAAAAGACTCGTTCGAATTTTTAGTTATGAAATATATACATACACTGACTTATTAACTTCACAAGAAATATTTTATGTTCAGAATGGCATGTAAAACAAACAGCTTGAAAGCTTGAAAGCTTTTAAATTTTTTAAGTGTAAGCTCACATTTTTTTGTAATACTTCTATTATCAAAAATTTTAAATTTAGTAGGAACTAGTATGTTTTCTACAATGTAAATTAATACTGGAATATTCCTTAATAATATATATCAGATTATCGCACTAGCAGGGCAGGCAGAAGGGGCCTTGTGTTAAGACACTACCGTTCTCCATTTTCCCCCGAATTCCGGAAGTATTGCTTGTAGAGTGGCGGAACTCAACGCGGGGCTTTGGCATTGGCGCCAGAGAGAAGAAATGAAAATATAAGCAAATAATAATTCATTCTCCCGATTGAACTCACAACCGTCGCTATACACGTGAGTCGCTACGTCACGTCGGCCCCAAACGCATATCAACTACACATAAATGATGTAGTTCTGTCTAATTTGATATAGTAACTCCATTTAGACTTCAAGTCAACAGCCGCGACCAGTTAAGTGGAAATAACCGTGATTTATTCAATTCAAGTTAGTTCTTCGTTATTCCAATTCGAATATTAGGGAACACTTAGTTTACCAAAATTTCTTCGTCCTTCGCCCCTTTGTCGACATTTCTATTAATTCTTGCAAAGATATTTTACTGGTATTTATTCAGTTCCAAATAAATATAAGGAAATCTGTACTAAGTTGTTGTAAGACAAACTAAAATTACTAACTTCATGTTGCTCTCCGCATACATCAATGTAGGCAGTGGGTACCTACTGTTAAGATCTCCACTTCCCCAATTTCCACCGGATTTTTCGAGACATCGCCACTCAACAGAGTGGCGGAACTCAACCCCGGGGTCTATGCCATGGTACCAAGACAAAGAAATGAAAATATTTATGAATAATAATTAATTTCGTCTTGTGGAGATCGAACCCGTCACAGCCGTCGCGTTAGACTAACTCTCTTGTACTCCGGCGCCACGATGTTGTTTGAAGACCATTCATTTGTACAAACCGTTTTTAATGATAGCCTAAAATCTTATATGAAGAGGCAGATATTGCGAACAAATACCGTTCGCCTTGATTACTCGGACATTGTGAAGCCAGCAGCCAGTTAAAATTTACGGAGAGCCACAAAACAAGCAAATAAACTTCTAATCGAACAGTTAAATTTTACAGGGAATCCCATTTGCCAGTGTTCTCCTTGATTACATTTTTGTTCTAGAGGTGAATGCTTTAATTTGAATGGAGTGGAATTACAATAGTTGATTAAATGATTGTTTATAAAAATACTAAAATAAAAAGAATGTAAAAGACCGTATCCGATGATTGTCGATTCGATTTCCACTCGAAGGAATTAATTATTTGCATTTTCATGCTGTAATGTGAAAACAAAGCGTGACGTTGAGTTTTGCCACTATTGAGTGAACTTTATATATTATTATTATTCTAGAATCCTCGTGCGGGCAATAAGCTACACGGTGCACGGACTAATCCCGGCATCCTGCGTGTTCGCCGACCGCTATAATCGCGAGGAAGTGGTGAGGTCACTGGGCAAAGAGGTCAACATAAACCCGCCTCTGATGCTGGGACAGCTTCCTGATACACCTGAAGAGTTATTGAAATTAGACCAAGTAAGTAGCTAATCTGTTATTCATAACTATTTAGTTACTCAAAATCTGGAAATATAGTGTTAAGAGACTAACCCATAAAAATTTACTATTATTTTCATATGTATAGACAAAAAATAAACTGTATAAATTAGTCATTTGGGTAAAATGAAATATAATAAAATATCCCACAAACGTTATTTTGACTCCCAAATAAACCTTAACGAGATCTTCCCCCTATTTAAAAAACAGATCCTTAGGTAATTTAATTTCTTTGCAAATAAATTCACCCCAAAATTAATATAAGCGGGGGTTCTGCCCACCCAGGTTGATGTGTAAATAGTTAATGTACGATAAAATCACTGTGGAAGTACAATAGAATCCACCTTAAGTGGTGTGTCTTATCTCGTTTTGCATTCGGAATAAACCAGTGCCAGGAATAAAATAACACAAAAGATCCCTGCGATTATTTTTTCATTTGCCAATTACGGAACAAGCGATGCCGTTCATGACCGTGAAATATTAATGAGGCCCTTTTAAAAGGGAAGACACCTCTCGTCTCCATACCACCCTCCGCCCTCTGCCCTCCGGCCGCCGCTGTAACAAACTCCCTCACGTCTCGAGCTTGCAAATAATCACTGTAATGAACTAATGACGAGTTTCAAGCAACTACTTTAGAGGCGCGTAAACTAACTTTAATTTTAGTGTGAGTAACGTTACTCTACATTCTATCACACGAAACTGTACAAAATAACTATATAAAATAACAACAATTTATTCAAATTATTCAAATTTTGCTTTTGAATATTTTATTGCACCACTAGCAGATTTAAAACGTGAAAGTGGTGAAAAAAAAATTTAAATTCTTCGTCTTTGCAATATAGAAATAGAAAAATAAAAATTGGTTATGCTTAAAATCCATCGCTTTTAATACTCTTGGCTTTAAAAGGCTTATTTTGTAAATGAAAGATGTCATCCATAAAATAGTCTTCTACATATATTGTCCGTTCCGAGTATTCTCTGTTATTCTATACAAACGTTACCTCCGTACGGTACAATAGAGTTTTCCGAAAGTATTACAGCCACCTTTCCACTGGTAATTTTAAAACAAACGGCTCTGTGGTAATACAAAATTAGATGCCAGATGGTATAAGATTCAATTTCGCGGACCACAGAAGCGTGGGGTAAGTTTGTTCGATCCAGTGAACTGCCAATTTTCATTAGGCGCCGTCAGAGGTATAAGCCGGAACTTTGTTGAGAGCGAGCCGCGCCGTCCGTCCTTTACATTTCGTATTCACTTAAACGTCGGGTTTTGTGAAAATAATAGACATTTCCATATGACTGTATGTATGTATGTATGCATTAGTGCCTACATGTGAAATTTCAACTCGAAATATTAATACATTTGATTTTACAGTTTTGCACTGTTAGAGGTTTTCCGTTTATAAATTATTATATTATTTCATTTCTATCTACTGTCTAGTATTTGTGAATGGACTAAATGTTGTTTTAAAATAAGCTATTTGAATTATAAGCAGGTTTCTAATATAAAAAAAATTATGTTTAGGTATCAGGATGCGTTTGTAATTGAAATTTTCTTCACTTTACACGCTTTTTTATAACGAAGATAAATTTAGCTATTCATTTGTTTTTTTTTACTTTTATAAATAAGTATAAACAATTAATTGCTAGCGAAACCAAGTTATAAATATCTGAATAGCTATATATTTTGATACAACTTTCTAGTCTACCAAAAAAAACTTGCAAAACATTGAAAGTTCAAGTATATTTTTTTATTAAACCATGAATATATTCAAATATTCAACGTCTATATATAACTAATTTAAGCTTAACACATTTCAAAGTACATCTCCGAAGTAATCATCTTCAAATATCCAATCCCGTTAATGGCACACGTGGCTGACGGAGACGCGAATACTAATGGTCTCCGTTCACCCCCACTAACACGCTCCATCCCCACGTTATATACTTTACCTGATTGAAATCTACAAATAATCAAAACTATTACTACCTATTCCCGTATTCTGTCAAAAGAACTTTTAATAAGACGCTCAGTCAGTTTCACAAATCTGCTCAAAGTAAAACTTACTCGCACATAAATTGATTGATATGACATGTGTTTTCTATTTTCCTTTGCCTTCTATTCTCTCACTTAGTGGTGATGGGCTAAGTTGGTTTAGGTTTGCGTACTTAGGCCCGAACATTTTTAAAGCATATATGCTTGTTTCTTTTGGTGGTGATGTGTTGTACAAGGTGTCAAATTGGATGATACTACGATGATACGAGTATGTAGCGTGAGTGAGGCCAGTCGTGGCACAGGGGCACAAAGTGTGCTGCAAAATCGACTGGTTGTGGGTTCCATACCCACTCGAGGAAAGGAAATATTCATTTAAATTTATATTTCCATTTCGTCAGTCGATTAATATTTTTCGATATAATATTTATAATAATAATTAATATAATATAAATTATTATTTAATTTTCGATGCTGACAAATGTTGAATACAAAAATGTACACATAATTGTGTTACGTTTTATTTAGGAATATAACACAAATGAAACTACTACTTTATTATTCTGTTTTATAGCACTTTAAAAGGGTTTATAGCGTTAGTCCGCATCACATCGGCGGTGGAGTTTTGTAAAGATATCGTTATTTTTTTTTTTAGCTTCACGCTGTATCCCGCACCTAGCAGGGTAGGTAGAGGGACCTTAGTGTTAAAACACTTCGTTCCCCAATTTCCAATAAATTCTGGATTTGTATCTAGTATAAGGTAAAATTACCTTATTTAGTAACCACGTTAAGATATGTAACATGCCACCACTCACATTGATGTGAATATATCACCCGCCACTAACAAATGTGCGGGCCAAACATGTAAAGTAATAAAGTACACACAAAGAGTGTACCGAGGTACTGAGCCACTAATATTTTTATGCTTGCTTTATTACACAGAAAGGCCGTAAAATGATTTTTTCATCAGATCGTACATGCTTTATTATGTACAATGTTATATAATATATAGATGTTATTGTAAGGTATACTATAGCAGTAATACATATATATATATATATATTTCATCTCGGTATAGTGATCGCTGTTGTTTGTATACCTACTTATTGTAGTATAGGTACTATATATTATAGATTTCAAGTCAATAAATTAATTTAACTACGTTTCGCAAAAGTCATAGGTGCGATTTTCAGTCCAACGAAACAATACTGTCTAGCTGTGGCTTCGCCCGCTTGAACCATACAATTATTATTTACTAATCTGAATTAATTTCCTGTCCTAATAACATAATATTAGAACACGAAATATTTAATTATTATATAAACAATTATTTTATACTTATTTTGTAGAATAACTTTTTATATTTACAAACCAATTTTAAAAAAGTAAACACTATATGTTACATGCCCACAAGCGCACGATCAAATAAACCGACAAGCAGATATTTCTTTTTAATTCGTGGCTTTTCTTTTCTGAATAAATTTTTCTGTGTTAATATCCTGATTATCAGAAAAAACAATGTTAAGAGTGCTGGTGCTACCTAAACTTAAAGCGCACGAGGAAAAAGCTCTATCTATATAGAGTGAAAAATAAATAAAGCTATAATAAAACTAAGACTTTGTTAGTTGAGGACACGTCAGGCACATTACTCACTATAACAGCCACTAAGAAATTAACAAAGGCAAACACTGCTAGTCTAGTCTATTCTATTCATAGAACGCCGTCTATGGGAAATTTGATCGCGTCATCTAACTTAATTTTTTAATTATTATTATTACTGAAACGATTGTGTATATATCGTCAATTGCTACATAGGTAAATGCTATTTTACGGGGAAATTTCCTTCTCAACAACAGGAAAGACATAGGGAACCGAATTCGGTTGAAAATGTATAATAGAGTGTCCACTCTTCTGGAGTTATTTCGTATTGATTGACGAAATTCAAAACCTAGCTTTCTCTTTCATAAAATCAAATCTTCTCTTTCTCAAATCTTTAGACAAGAGATGAAAATATAACTTTATATTAATATTAACTTACCTTAAGCGGGTATCGAACCCACAACTAGTCGCCTTTACACACACTTGTGCCCATGCGCCGCGACTGGCCTCATAGATAAATACTTTTTTTACACTTAGTATTTACATTTAATAAACCTCCCCTTGGTCTCTCAATATTTCGTAAGTTAGATCTTATCCAAAAGACTTGGGACAGCATAAATTAATGATTTTAGAGTTGTATACATTTCAGCTTACCTCGGCCAATCAAGCAAAGTAAATTACTGTGTTACGACAATTGAGATCGTATAAATGCGTAACGCAGTGAAGTAATTGTGGCATTAGACTGAATTAAACATTAATTACTCAGGTGCTTGAGTATTCGCTATAAATTTGATCACTTCTTAAAGTTACTTGTTTTTTCAGCTTCACGCTGTATCCCGCACACAGCAGGGTAGGCAGAGGGCACTTAGGTGTTAAGACACTCCGTTCCCCACTTTCTGCCAAATTCTGGAGGCATTGTGTGATGAATGGCAGAACTCAACGCCACGCTTTGCCTCGACACCAGAGCGAAGAAAAATAGAATATAGACGTAAAGAAATATTTCGCTTCCTCGAGTGGGAATCGAACCCACAACCGTCGCGCTTATGGGCGGCACCCTTGTGCCACTGCGTCACGACAGCCACCACTATAATAAAAACAGTTACAATAAATAAATCAACGTTATATTCTACATTGTAGGCAGAGAGAACCTAGTGTTAAGACACTCCGGTGCCCACTACATTAATAAGAACAGGATTCTTGTAGTGGTCTATAGGTTAGTGAGAAATTAACTTTATGGTATAACAAAGAATTAACTCAATAAGGAATTAACTTTAAACACTTTGGGTCCGATTGCCTTACAATGACAATGGCAATCCATTAACACAAAGATTTGATAGAATTTTCTTCATGTCTTTTCCCTGCCCAGATGATTTTTTATCATGACTTCCATATTTTAATAAAATATCAAATTTCATGTAAGCAGCCAATGAAAGCGACTTATTGATTCAATTTCGATATGACTTATTGGAGAGTCCTACAGTAATCCGGATTAATATGAAAACTTTATACTGTTTGCAGTCAGATTTGATATTGATACTTTAATAACCTATAGTTTATTCGTGTTCTATAAGAACAATTCATTATCGATTTACTTTTAATTGTTTTATGAAAAACGCAAGTGAAAAAAATATTTAATTTAAATGAAAGTAAGTGAGGGAATGTCGGGTAGCAAAGACTATATTCAAAACCCGTATTATTATACAAACAAACAGAACAAGACGTTTATTTAGTATGTAAACTTAAAAATGAAACATAATATATAATGTATTTGGAGAGAGTTAACAGCGGATATTTTTTTTTAATTGATTATTTTTTTTATATTTTTTTTCTTCTGGCTGTTAAACTTTTCATCGTCGTTGTGACGTTATTTTTGATAACTGCAGTCGCGTTTTTTTTGGCTGGGGCTACCCAAATCTCCCTACAGAAAAAAAGAATATTCTATAAATTTGAATTCGAAATTTGAACTGAAGATTAAGATCAGAATTAGATGACGGCCAGTATTCATCGCTGATGATGTCCGGAACATTCGCTTCTAACCAAAATTCAGGCACCGAAACAACCGGTTTTGGTTATTCATCATGTTGTTAAGGTGCCTAACTATATTCCTATAAATGATGTCCTGATGATGATGATTCTCGAAATGACAAATTCGAAATTCAAAAGTAATATTTGGTGTATTTTTAATTGTAGTAGCATTTATGGCCAGATTAAGTTTGTTCTACTTGGTGCAACGGGAACAACAGGAGTATTAATTAACTCCTGTTATTAATTATATTGTGTATAATTTGATAATGATTTCCAAATTATAATATTATATCCAAATACAGCTAAGTTCGCTAAATATAAATATGAGGATGGGATAAACAAGTTATGTTTCTCATTATAATAATAGAGATGTCCCCGGAGCCTGTTATAAGTAAACGATACTTTCGATCAAAGCGCAACACTGAAATAAATTGACTCCCAGTAGTAATATATTTATAAATTAGTTTGCGTCGTATAAAATATAAGATTATCGCTTCCTTAAATAAGGTTAACATAAAATTACATTTTAAATATCAATTTGTGACTAGAAACATGGATTATTATTGTATTTTTTTTATAGCTTCACGCTGTATCCCCCGTCCATAGAAAAGTAAACAGGAAATCTAGTGTTATAATAAATACTCCGTTCTCCACATTCCGCGAAATCCGGAGACATTGCATGTCCAGTGGTGGTACTCAACACCGCCATAGTGATGAAATGAAAGTATTAAATATTTCATTACCGCGACTGGGGATGGAACCTGTCGCGTTTACAGTGTCGTTTTCAATTAATAAAATAATTATTTTTACTAGGTGTTCATTAAATCTGAGCTAAAGGTCGGCGTTATATATGTAAAAGAAAACCAATACACAGAAGAAGAAATTTTGGACAATAATGAAAATTCATCTCTCTTCGACGAGTTTCTACAAGTTCTCGGTGAAAAAGTTCGCCTCAAAGGTATACTAATTGATTTGTTAATTTCTGATTCACGTTTGCAATATTTAGTTGAAGTTAGAAACTTTTTATGTGTTTTCTAATTAATAAAGATTTTTATATTTCTAATTAATAAATATTTGCACAAGTAGTAAAATAACTATGAGTCCGACAGGGAAAATTTATATTTATAATACAGACTAGAACAGAACAAACACACAGACAAACAAACACAAGAATTTAAAACATCTTTATTCTTGGTTCTATTACATCATTAAATTCTACAAATATATTTTTTTCTCATATATCTTCCATGTGTAGATACCGTACTTGTAGTGTAAATCAAGCCCTAAAATCTTATATAAGATCGGAGAACAGAGAGGTATCTCACTAGTATTTTTTTTAAATAAATAAATATTTATAATTTCAGGTTTCGACAAATACAAAGGCGGTTTAGATACTGTCCACGACCTCACTGGACTATACTCCGTGTACACCAACTGGAGGGGCATAGAGATCATGTTCCACGTGTCGACCCTTTTGCCCTACGAAAAACATGACACTCAGAAATTACAAAGAAAACGTCACATTGGTAACGATATAGTATGTGTTGTGTTCCTGGAGGCGGACAATACAGCTTTTTCACCTGCGTGCATTAAAAGCCATTTCTTACATACGTTTATATTGGGTAAGTAATGTGTTCAAGAATCCTATTTATGTTAGGTTACCTAAAAGATTAATTTATATTTTTTCATTTAAAAAAAGTTATAGAAAAATTGAGGCCAGTCGTGGCGCAGTGGCACAAGCGTGTGACTGTAAACGCGACCTTGTGGATTCAATCTCCACTCAAGAAATTGAATATTTAATAGATACAAAGCAAAGGTTCAGTATTCAATTTCGTCACTTGCACGCATTACCCCTAGAAATTAGTGAAAAGTGGAAAGTGGAGTGTCTTAACATTTGGCTCCCTTTGTTTACCCTGCGTTTACGGGATACAGGGTAAACCTGAAAAAAATAGCCAGTAGGATAAAGGGTGGATAAAATTTTTATTTTCAGTACGAGTATCAGCTAAAATTAAAAAACGACCCACTAGATATGAAGTGTCGGTGGTGACTCGAGACGAAGTGGGTGCGTACAAGCCCTACTTGTGGGAGCAGAGTGTGTTCGACAAAGGCGCTATGTTCAGGTGCGTTTGAGATTATCAAGCTTCCTGGCTGTGTGGCTTGAAACAATCATATGAGGATTCTTTAAAGAAATATCCACGCCGTTTGAACGGTTACCACGAGACTCGGTTACAAATTCAAATTTTTGCATGTCTTTCAAAATATAATATAATATATTTATCCTTCCGAAATGCTGAGTAAGAAAAAATAAGAAATATCCATTTTATTAAAGCCAAACTTACTGATTATCATAATTTTATGACAATAAAAAACTTTTTTGACAGTTGCAAAGTTCGCGCTTAGTATTGGCAATACTTACTATGCATTATATTATTTTTGTGACTATTTTCATTACAGAGAATGGCTGCTCACGAAAATAGTGAATGGTGAACGAGCGTCATATTCAGCGCCTAAGTTTGCAAGAATGCAAGAACGCACGAGGAGTCAAATGCTTGAAGATATCGTTGCTAATTTACAAAATCACGCTGAAACTGGACAAATACCAAAACCATATAGAAGAGGTTTTTAATATATATTTATTTAAATAAAATTTTATCTATTTTTTAAATGTTCAGTATTATTTAATATACTTATATAAAACTATCAAATTACTTATCAGCATAGTTTTTCAACAATTTTTAAGATGATTAAGGTATTAAACGTGATTTATGATATTAATTTAAAAATAAAAGTTGTTGGCAAAAGTGAAACACCAAATAACACTTTTTATCACCTAAGATCCCTTTTGGCGCGAAAACACAAAACAAGAGTTATTAATGTGTCGAATTATTTCTTAAAATAGTTTAATGTCACTGTAACTAAAATAAATATAATACCTACTTTAAAGAAATACCTACTCTAAATTAAATACTTTAGTAAAATTGTTCTACTATATACTCTTATTGTTAAGGTATATTTATGCATGAATAGAAATGTCCATTATAACGCAAATAAATATATTCGCGGTAATTTCCCATAGGTTCGTGGCGTCCCATTGGACATATGAGACCGTCGTCACCACTATTGGATTCAGTAAGAGATCAATTTGAGGACTACGATCAACTAGCCAAAGATTTTACAAGAGTATTTCTGAACAATGAACTGAACTGTGCTCAAAATGCTCTACTCTTCGATGTCGTATTCATGGTGGGTCAATCGAAACAGAAAACCAAGTTCATTGGCGTAAGAGCTATTTTGGGTGTTAGAAGTAGGTTAGTTAGTGTTTTTTTTTTACTTTATTCATAATTTGACGATAAATAGAGAATTTATTGTATTTTTATTTATAAAATTATTTTACCATGTTAAAAATAAATAATTTTGAATAATTGCCATATTTGCAGAGTGTTCCAAGAAATGCTGTATGGTATACAAACTGGGTTTGGGTCACCTCAAGTGCCGGTGGCGGAGCTTCTCGCAAGACCAGCTCCAACACTTCTATCACCAACACCCGCGAGGCAGAAAAGTAGTAACTTTCTGCAAGTACCTGATATCGAGTCACCAAGGTATTTATTTGTCTTTCTATCGATTATTTTTGCACTGACATACCCTCAGATTTATTTGAAAATTAGCAAATGTGGTAGGACCCTAACCACTAAAATATGTTCATAGGCTGAACCTGATGTCCTTTGCCAGGATTACAAGTTTAACGAACTGTTAAATGTACTTAAATGTCTCTATATATGAAATAAATATGCTCAACATGTTAAATTTCAGGCCAAAAAGTGTACCAAGTTCTCCTATGGTCAAGAGAGCATTCTCTCGTTTGGGCACTATCACAGCAGGCTGGGGACGGTCCATACGAAAACAGCATTCACAACTGAACGCTGAAGATAAAAAGAAATGGGCGAGCTCTCAAGATTGTTCAAGTAAATTTATTTAATGTTGCTATATTACTATTATATATTCATAGATGAACTTTTAAATATTAATTTACACTTAATAGATATTCAATTTATACTATACTTTTATATTTTAGTTTAATATTAGTTTAACCCCAGTTATTATTATTACTCAATAATGTAATCATCGATTTGTACAAAAAATAAATGCATATTTTACATATAATTTCGAAAATATATGACAATAGAAAACGTTTCTAATTATTTTGTATGTCATATAATTTTAGATAAAGAAAACAAAGACAAAGACAAGGATAAAAATGCGGCGCTCGCCGTCCCGCGTTTGTCAGTATGTGCGGATGCGCAAAAAGTAGATCGCGCTAAGCTCGCCCAAACTGAGGTAGGCATTTCATTTGTAGTTACCCTAGTTATAAAAAGCAATTAATTAATCATTATTTAACTTTACGCTGTAGTCCTCACATGTAGGCAGGGCAGGGATAGGGATTTCCTCGAGAGGGGATCGATCATACGATCTGTCGCGTATACAGACGCACGCATATGCTAAGAACTTATGATGACTGAAATTCTTATAACAGTTTTATATTTATACCATATTATAAATTTCCGTAGATATGTACATTTGTATACTCGTACCGTTCACATTTTTGATTATTTCTTATACAATTTATTGTTCTCAGTTCTCAATAATAGAATTTGACCCGGAGACCTTCAGGATTCTGCTCGACTATCTTCACACGGGCAGCTGCCCCCTCACGTGCGCCTCGATACCGGGACTCATCTGTGCAGCGGAACACTACGACCTCCCTGAACTGTTACAGGCTTGCTTCCATCACGCTAAACAGTTCCTTAGAATAGAAGTGGTGAGTAGCCATACTGTATAATTACCTAAAAGCTTCATCATCATCAGTCATCACCAAACCATCATTTGAAAATATTTTAATATAAAAATTAACATCTTTTTTTTTATTTTTAACACAGGTGTGCACTATGCTTATATCGCTGGAAAATTACTACTGGCGGTATACGTCAGCGTCGGAACTAGTCAATATGATCTTGGCCTTTATAGAGCAGAGAGCATACGCTCTGTTCCAAACTCCTGAATTTCTTAATCTGTCAGAATCAATGGTACAAATGATAATGTGTAGGAATCTCGAGGTACCTGAGGTAAGGAAGTTTGAAGCTATGCTGGGCTGGGCGCGTAACAAAATCAAATCTAAATCTGCCAATAAGACTGATGCCAAAAATGAGTTTAAATGCATTATGGATAGATTAGCGAGGGACTTGAAACTATACAGGATATCACCGCAGGAGCTCATTAAAGTTGTTTTGCCGTCTAAAGCCATCAAAAACGAACGCATCCTCGAAACGCTCATGTATCAGGCAAACTCTGGAATGTATAGGATCCAAGAAGATTATTTAGAAGCATGTCAGCAACGGCTGCAGAAGCAAGATTCAAGGTATTCGGAATTTGAAAGTTTCGACTATGGAATATAAGGGAGCTGTGAAGGTTATCAGTGTATTAGATAGATTACGATAGAACGGGTGCGGGTCCTTCTCATTGTGGTATGTTGACGCCTTCAAAAGTATTATTGTTGTAGATGTACTTTAATAGGTGCGAGAAATATTTGTACACTTCTCGAGTATATTCCTCGTTGTTGTTCATTGATACCTATATTTTTTACATCTAGCTAGACGTGTTCAGTATACCCATCTGTATTTTTGGTACCAAGGTTAAGAAAGCGTTTACCTAAAGAATAAAACCAACGATACGATAAAACACACTTAAATTTTTGAGATTTTGGAAATAGTCAAATGGATCACTAGCTGGGGGACTTGTTTAGTTATAATTTACATATTAAATACTAACTTACGAAAGAAAAATATCCGCCCTGACAGTTCACTAAATAGCGGAATCAGTTTGCTCATTATATTAATTAGTCTCTGAGTGCATATTTTTATCTTTAAACATTGCGTATTTACACATTGTGTGTATAGCCCCCGGTAAGATCCACGCATATTAACCGCTTTCAGATGACGCCATACGAATAAATGACTGACTGCTGACTAAAAATAAGTATAACACATGTAATCGAATTCTAAATGTTAGATGTATAATGTTACATAACTCTATAAGCATTATAGTCTATTTGATAAAAAAAAAATAAGTGGCAAATGGTTTATGTTTGTGTAGAGTACAATGTGTAGTCGAATCTCAAGTGAGATCTTTTCGTAACTGCTGTAGGTAGTTTATTAACTTATGTACTTATTTTGACGTGTCTTTTGTAGGGCAAAGCCACAGAATTTTATTTAAATATGAGTTAAATTCAAATTTTAAAGATTGCTATATCGTTTGTGATGTGGCTTTGCACTGCGAGAGATACAGAATATATTTATTTTTATTCATTGTCGTCGTTGTAGTTGAATATGAACGCTCTCCTCTCCTGTGATTCGCACAATCTTATATAATAATGTACAACATTTACAACTTGTATATATATATTTTATTCTACAAGTAAAGCTTTAAATTTCCCATTATACCTTTGTGTGCCTACATTGTAGTGTTTACCTTGAATGGATGTCAAAATTTCCATAATTAATAAATATTATAATATATCCCCATTGTTAATTTTTATCAAATTATATATCTGTGTTGAATAAACGTAAAAATATATAAAAACATATAATCAAATCTGTCGGTATTTTCCTACTATCGTGTTGTAGAATGTACGAAATATGTTATTAAATGTTTGTATATGTCCAGCTCATTTTTTTTAAAAATACTGATGAATACTGGGTATAAATTTAAATGTATTTATGTATTTAAATTTTATTTTATATAAGTAATTTATTTTGCATATATTAAATAGAGAAGTCAATAATTCATTTACTCCGTCGTGGAATATTAATTTAATTTCGTTTGATTCGTAATTATAAAAAACATTGAGTTTAATATACCACATCAACCATCAAAACAATGCAGTCTGTGTATATAAAATAAGTCCTGAGAAGATACCTACTCTAAGATCTTCCACTCTTACACGTTCTTACATGTTGAATAATATGACATGTTAATTGTTACAATATTGCAGAACCAAATGTTGTAGAATTATTAAGTACCTACTTTTTAATCAATAATTACCCATGTTGCCCCCCTATATACTCGTATGTACAACGTATTTGTATTTTTGCTTTGCCTCTGTCATACCATTGAGTACCTATCAATTAAAATTAATAGTATATTGATTTAAACTATGAATTTCATAACAGCGTTACTTATATTTCTGAATCATGGCTGATTTATTGTAAAGCTTAAAGAGCACTGACAAAAAAGGACAATTAGTAAATAAAGAAACACCAAGGAAAATATTTTGTGTCAGTATTATTATTAATATTAAATATTATCCTAAGTAAGTAGATCTATATTTTTTAAAAACTGTTCGTCTGCGGATACGTGTCTAGATATCTTGATCAGCGTTATTATCCAAGTATTTCTGAAATTAGACACTTGCTGAAAAATAAAGAAACAAATGCATATTGTACAAAAATGAAAAACGCAGTAAATCTCAGTATTTCGTTATTTCTTCATTAAATCACATAAATAATTATCACAAACTGTTACATAAAAATATATATATGTTAAATATTCTATCTGATAGCCTAAAAGTAAAAAAATCCTTCTATAACAAATACTGTTTTACTGCCTACTATTTTACGTTTTAAAATAAAAAATGTCTCTAAATCTTGGGCTGTTATACCTGTGTGAATATGTTTTTGAAATGTTATTCAAGCTAAAAAATATTTGTATATTATTCGTTAAAAACACACCATTTTTTATAATTTGGACTTGTGTTTATATATTACTTCTTCTAGATCAATCAAAACAATTGTATATTTCTGTCGGTCAGTGTCGCATAAATGCTTATAAACTATTCCATTATGTGTAATACTCATATATGTAATATATATTTAAATAGTTATTAATTTGTAGAAACACCAAATGTTAATGGCATGTCAAACTCTATGGTTAATAACTTTTCTATTCCAAAATTTTTACCTTCCTGTGATCGTGGACGTTGCTATAAAGTATGTTAATAAATGGGATCTTCAAGAAATACAAAATTATATTTATTATATTTGTTATTTTGCGTGAGCAAGACTATTATTCAAGAAACTTTATGTGGTGAATAAATTTTTTTTTGTGTATTTTGAAATTGTTTCAATTAAAAATCATTCCAAACAATTATTACTTTGATATTTCTATATAAATACAAATTTATTTCATATTGTAGCATGTATTAAATATATTAAATATATACTTATTATAAAAAAAATTAAATCAGGGCATTAATATAAAAAAAGTACATATGCATTTCTTATTATTTATATACCATCAATTCTATAGTGACCTATTACACGCACAGCCGCTGTGTGTAGAAACGTGAAATTTGGACAGATGCATACTTTCGTAATCTAGACATTCACTGAGAAGAGATTTGGAAAAATTTTAACCCTAAAAGGGTAAAATTAGGGTTGAAAGGTTGTTAGGATTTTTTTTTAAAATTGGAACCCCTAAACTGAAAATAATTTCATAAACACATTAAATAAATATTCTTATAGTTCAAGCGGGCGAAGCCGCCTAGGTCGGCTAGTCTATAATAAATACCTGGTGCTGGCCACATTATTTAAATTATTTTTAAATGTTACCTACCTTTCATTTCATTGGTATTCTTAGTATTTGAATGGGATGTAAAATGTTATATGGGTATTTAAAACTTGTTAGATAATTGCTAATATATTAATTTAGGATGTTATTTATTATACCTAGGTTTGTACAAGTGGTTGATATTGAGTACACTATTTGCATTTGATTTAAAATATTTTTTTCAAACATTTTACCAAATGAGGGTAGTCTAAGAGGTCTAAAATTGTTGGGATCAGATGTACTACGCGATTTAAATATAGGTATGACTATTAAATAATATAATACGATTATTAAATATAGTGGTGAGGTAAGGAGTCATAGCGTCGTTATATCGCGTTATAAGAACCTAATGAACGTATCTACAAAAACAAATTAAAATGTTTTATTTGATAAAACGGTTCAAAATATAGTCCTTTATGAACTGTCAATACGACGTGAGCCTATATTGAATATATATCAAATTCAAAAAAAACTAAACAACATAACAACCGTTTTCGATTGACCCAGAAAAATGTATTATGAGTACTGTCAAATAAGTTTTAATTATTATGATATCTGTTAGGGCTATAAAAACGTATTTGCAAAAACAATATTTTTAATGATAGAATCTATAATTATTCTCAAAATATCATACGGGCCATTTGAACGTACACGCTTATACATTTTTTGGATATACGCTTATACGTGTTTGTTGCCTGAAAGATGGGCCAAAGTAGTGGAAAGTGACGGACAATACTTTGAAACATAAGTAAGATACCATTTTTTTTATATAAATTTTTAAAATTAAAAAAAAAACGGCGGTTGAAAAGTTGTAGTAATAATAATAATATATATATATATATATATATATATATATATATATAAAAGCTTCCTCGGATATTTAAGTAATAGTAAACGGCTCTTCAGTTCTATCATTTTAATACTTGCTAGTTAAACACCACTGAGATTTAAAGGAGAATTCGTACTTGTCAAGGCACAAGCAAAGAAGAGAGTCATACTATTAAATTCATGCTTTTTATATTTTTTTAAATTAGTCAAATCAGCAACTATCTTGACAAGTACATTCATAACAAAATCATATCATTTGACTTCTAAAATATTACTTAAATCAAATCAAGAACTTTATAAGAATTATTATGCCATAATTCTAATAAGTGACTGGACCCCCAAGACAACTATTCCTTGTGGGGGGAAAAGACCGTGACCCTCTAAAATTAAAATGGAATGTAATAGCAATAAGCGAAATGAGAAGGTATGGCGAAGGAATATGCGACTATGGTAAATACATTTTATATTATTGATGATTATTCATTTAATAAACCGAATTGACTGACAACTATAATGACTTAATATTCGCTTTTTAAATATCCCTCTTATTTGATGCTCATATTTTTTAGTTACCTTATTATATATCAACCTTATAGGTTGATAAGTTAATAATAATTACTGAAATTAGTATTGAACAGATTACTAATGACTCCTTAAAACGTCTTTGGGGTCTTTTACAAATAATAATACTGGCAACTCTGTTAGGAGTCAGGAAGCAACGATTTTAATTTATTGATTTGCCTTTCATTTTGTTCAGTTTGGTTGATGTAAGCACTTTTTATTCTTAAGTACATTAATATATTGTCTCTTATTTTAGTTTATTTGCTGTAGATATTGACCGGATAGAAAAGTAACTAAAATGCCTATACTGAACAACCCCGCTACTGTGGTAAGTAATGTATTGACATAAGTATAAACACAAATGTAGTATTTTATATATTTTGGATATATTTATTTTTTCAAATAGAATATAATTATTTTTCATTATAAATAATTATTTTTTTATCGTATAATCTGTATAAGCTGAATCTATATACATTTGCATATTTTACATAGCTGGTAGCACTAAAAAACAATCCTTCAGCGTTGTGGCTTGTGCAGCGCGCCATTTTATTTGTTTTCTGTTTTGGCTCGTGGGCTGTGCGTTTAGTCTTCACATTTTACTTTTTATTTATTATTTGTTAATTCCTTTCCATTATTTAAAAAATATTATTTATGGTAACTTGATAAATTACACAGCAACCTGTGTAATTTATACCCTAAATTGTTATTATTTTTGTGAGGCTAATATCATTGATTGCTTCGGCTATGAACAACTCTGCGGCTAAAGTAAGTACATTGAATGCATTGTAAATATTGAAAAAATAGCAGAAAATTCCTCGATTGTAACAAATAATTGAATATCATTTTTTTAAAAAAATCCTAATAACCAGGCTAATTTATTCTAATCCAAATAATTAATAGTCAGGAACCATTCTTCAACCAATTAATCTTCCCAAAGGTGCCCTGTAAAATTTAAATTGGTGTCGCTGTTGCTTACTTGCATACAACAACTGCTTATAAAATTTTATCTATCATTTAATTGTCCAGTGTGACTCTTGATAAGTTTCTTAAATATTAGGATTAGATTTTTTTCTCATGATTCTTCTATGAATTATTAAGCTACAACCCACAACTTATGACACTTATAATAAAAGTAATATTAATATAAAGTAGGGGTAAGTTAATAGAATGCTTTTGTAGATAAAATTATTGTCATTAGAGTGATTGAGAATTAACAATGTTTTGAGTTCTATTACATTATAAAATATTAACATGTTATTTTAAATATCTTCTAAGTACAGACACTGGCCCGTTACAATTTTGTTATAAGTATAGATTAATACTACAGGATAATTAAAAATTACATATGGTATAAATTTTTTCTAGGTTGGTGAAATTTTCAAAGAAGCAAGTAATGCTTTCAACTTATTGTCAAACATGACAATGTCATTAGATCCTATGGGAGACACGCAGCCTGGGTATGTTAATAATAAATTTTATGTTTTTTTGTAATTTCAACATTTGTTTTTCAAAATCCTTGTTCTTTTAAATTGTGTTTTTACTGTTTTAGAGGAAAATGGACTGAAGAAGAAATCGAAATGCTGCGTGGCTGTGTCCATCGTTTTGCCATAGATTTGAACAAGTTGAGCCAACACATTAAAAACCGGACAGTGTTAGTACTTTTTTATTCTATCACATACATAATATTCTAGTTAAATATTTTTGTAAACAATTATAAAATTACTAAAACTATATAAATTCAATATGATTTGTTCATTTTTTATTAGTAGCATGCTACATATAACAGGTAGAAGGAACCTAGTGTAAGAACATCCCACAAAATATTGGGAGATGGTGTGGTGGCCAGCTCAATGCCACTCCTTTTTATTATTACTGAGGAATAAAACGAAAACAATTCATAGATTGGTAATCAATCTCAAAACTGTTTACTATCAGATACTGTGCTGCTGCGCTACAATGTTGTAACGACAATGATAACTATATTAAAGCAGATTATATATCTTTTGTATGTTGACTTTTGAAAGAATTATTAAATATGTATGAAAATACTGTGCTCACAAGTAATTAATATAATTCACAAATATTACAGATCCCAAATTCGTACCACATTGAGGAAGAAAGCGTTTGAAGATGCAGGTATACCAGTCAGGCAGGTAAGCAGCACCGTCAACAGCCACACTCCACCACAGGTACCTTCGATGACCCAATCCAACACGGGGTTAGGAAAAAACGCAGAGGTTCAAATCTTCACTAACTAATGCAAAATTCACATTTTAAGTATATGCATATTTATCTAGTTGTTGTACTGTCTCTTTTTTTTTATTATTTTATTTCAGTTAGTGAAGTTTGAATTTTTTTTAACTTTGCCTCACTTTCTTGTTCTGTATGCTGCTGTTAACGCAAATGTTTGATGTTTAATATATTAATGAAATTTTTATATTGTTTATTATTGTTTAATCAAAGTTACTGCATATTCGTGATTACGAAATATACAAGTATAAAATGTACATTATCTGTAACATCTATGTATAAATAAATAAATAACAGTTTGGATCCATTGAATATTTAACAGATTAAATATTTTATTTTTTAGTGAGTGGGGCAAAGTACTATATTACATCCTTATGCTTTTTTCACCCTAATCACGATGTCTTAGTTTGGTTTCTTTTAGCATAGACAATGATGACTATAATATTGTTATTTTAACTAATCATTTGAATTTCAAATTATATTTTAATATTACTATCTTATGTACATAATAATAATACAATATGATACAGTGAAATTTTGTTGATACTTTTATTTCTTTTTTTTAGAATATCTTTACTACATATAATAGTAGACTATGGATATAATTATTAGGTTACAATTTCAATGTTATAATAACAATATCGCAAACTATTTATTTTATATATCGCATCTCTTCAAATTGAATGTTTTTAAATAAATTATTTTTTTATTATTAAGATTAGTACTACATAATATCTAGAATGAAGTTGTATTATAATAAACAAAAGTGTAATTATTAATGATATAAAGGATAGACTTGTCCCTAAAAATAATAAACAAAAATTTAACTATTAGCCAATTGATATTAAATATTCCTCGATAACAATTGGCTTTATAACAGAATATTCTAATTTAAATATTCAAAATTTTGTATTAAATTTAAGAATAATAATGACATATTATATCAAATTGATAAATTCTTGTTAAGTTTTAAAAATTTATGTTAAATGTTTAAACATTTAAAATTATATAATATAAATATTAATTTTTTTATGAATATAAGAGTTAAATGATTGAAAGAAACAAAATAATTGCACTTCGAGATTTGACACAAAATTGTTTATGCTGGTTGTCACACAAATTTCTTATGTATCCTGCTTATGTATGGAATATACAATTCTGCTATTGAGATGTAAGATGTAATTAAATTAATATTATAGTAATTATAACAATATATATTTTTTTTTAATTAAAAGATATAAGCCTTTTATATACACGTATATTATTGTATGTATTGCAAGAGAGTGCATTGTAAATATTTTTAGAATAATCATAAAAAGAAAGAAGAGTGTGTAAATGTGTGTACAATATGTAATATTTCTACCTCACATATAGCAGGGCTAGCTACCCAATTTTCGAGATACTGTGTGCTAAGAGGCGGAACTCGACGCCGCGATTTGTTATGTTACTAGGGCGAGGAAATGAAAATTACTCATTCCTAAAATAGGGAATTGAATCAACAATCGTTACGCTTACAGACAGACAACGGTTTCAATTGATTATTATTTTATATCGTGTTGTAGCGTACTCTTCTTTCTTGTTTCCCTTTTTATTTGATTATAGACTTTGTTTAAATAAATATATTACACAATGCAATGTACATTTATGTACATACACAATTTGAGCATGTGAAGCTTGCTTAATTTTAACAATATACATTTAGTAATTTCCCATAAAAATAGTTTAGTATAAAAAAAGCAAGTAAATATTTCAGAGATTTCTAAAAACCAGATTTTAATTAAAATTTTTAAAAGTATTTTTTTATTATCTTTATCCAATTTATTTCTTTTGTCTTAAATTAAAAAAAAAATTAAATCCATTCATAATCATTTAATAATACACGAAATGTATTCCACAGGTGACACTGAACATGTTAAACGCATCAGAAAACGAAGTGGACGTAGAGGGGTTAAGGGATGTCAAGTTAGAATTCGAAGCCAGCAACGACGAGGTGGCCCCCTGAAACATGTTCAGCTTCACGTACTTCTATACAGGTCGATGTCTTCATATTGAACACTGAAGCTTAACTATAGAAGTATATTAGAATGTTTTGTAACCCCCTTTGTAGATCATAATCAATAATATTATAATTTTCCCTCTTTAAAGGCTATTATTATTTTTATTATAGCAAAGGACAAGGCAAACGAGCGTTTGGATCACCTGATGGTAAGTGATCACCGCCGCCCACGACCCCATGCAACTCAAAGGAGCTACAGGTGCATTGCCGGCCTGTAAGGTGGAGGATGTTGGTCGCCGGGGCCCGGCATTACCTAATGCGAAACGCAGTGGCATGAGCCACTACTTCACGCCGGTTTTAAATGCCGAGGCTGGTATTAATCCGGTCGAGTCTGCCCATGCGTGCTGCCATTACTGGCGACGTGACTCTACCACACGTACTTTAGTCACCTCTTACGACACCGATTACCTGGGTGATCCTATTCTAGGCCGGGATCACACGGTCAAAATTTTATCCGTATACTTTTTATATTATATTTTTTTAGTAAAAAGAACGTGCTCAGCTGGATTAGGCACGTCGAACGAATGAGTGATGAAAGCCTGGCAAAAAGCTCAAGCTCAACTGACAAAACATTATTTTGCTTACTACTGATAGGAGGGGTAGGGGGAGACCTCGGTTGACCTTCGAAAACAGTATCAAAGATACTGGAGGAAGGTCACTTAAAAAGCATGAGGGCCCCCCGGAGGGCATGTATGAATAGATTAATGACAGTGGAAGTGACGAAAGAGGTAGAGAGGTTACTATACACAATTAATACTTAAAATATATATATATACGTAACCATCCAAAATTTATTGGTAGCATTTCACTCTTAGTATTTTATTTGGCTTTTATAGAATAGTCAAAACTGTGGTTTCATTTAAACTGGTGCTGACAAAAACACTGCATATAAAATAATTATTAATTTGCAGAAACCAAATTTTTGCCTTCCTGTGATCGTGGACGTTGCTATAAAGTATGTTAATAAATAGGATCTTCAAGAAATGTAAAATTATATTTGTTATTTTGCGTGCGCAAGATATTGAAGAACATTTGTGGTGAATAAAATTTATTTATATATTTTGAAATGGTTTCAATTTATAATCCTTCCAAATATTATTTTAAGATTTCTATATAATTACAAATCCTTATCGTACTAAAGCATATATTAAATATACTTACTATAAATAATATACTATCAACTACTTATATAGCCTTACATTGCATATTTGTAAGTATGATAAATAGCATCTTAAATGACTATACGCAATTACTCAAAAAAAGTTTTACATATTAATACAAATGTTCATCCCATTCAATTATTAAGAAAATCAATGAAATCGTGTTACAAGAAAAGATTTTTCTTAGCAGTAGTTTATTTATGGACAGTAAACAAGGTTTTTCATACAAATTCCAATGCTATTTTTGAATGCATTATACAAGTATCGTCTCTTGGTAGGCAGCATTTAAATATAATTTAAGTAATGTTGCCAACACCAGACATTTGTTACAGATTAGAAATAAAGCTGTCACACTGACAGCTGCGCGCGGAGTAAGTTCCGCACGCCGCCGTCAGCAGCGCTCGTGCGCCAGTCTTCTTGCAGCGGGCGTGTGGCCGGCTGCCTGTTGCAGTGCGCGGTGCGAACTAACACACGCGAGTTCGCGGTCATAGGCTCGAACGAACATCGAAATCGACGGTCAGTGCGGTGACCATGATGATGGACAACGGGGTGATAACAAATAACTATGAGTACGGGGATGGGTACATGGAACAGGAAGAGGAGTGGGAACGCGAGGGTCTACTAGACCCGGCTTGGGAGAAACAACAGAAAAAGGTCAGTCGAAAATGAAAAATTCCCAATGGTTTCAAATAATATCGTTGGAATAAAAATATTTCGTGCTTAAATCGCAATAAATAGTTAACTATATCCTTATCACGCTCGTGACTCATATTTATGGTGTTTATGTTTATAATTTCATGTCTGGCAATATTAATGAATACCCACCCCCATGACTATAAATTGATACTGTTAAAGAAGTTATTTTAAGAACCAACTAGCGTTATTGATAGTGCTTATTACAAAATCTGATTATGAATCTATTTTTAGATAGCGCCTGCTACGTGAATATAAACTAGCTAGACATTCCAAATTCAAAAATATATCGCTATACTGTGATATAACGAATTTTATTAAAAATAATTAATGAAAAAAATAAATTATATATTTTTATAATATTAAAAGAATATCCTGTTATATTATACTTGTAAAATAATAATTCTTAATTAAATAATGAGTTACGTTTATTAAAATAATTAAAATCTAAACGAATGTCGCATATCGGAAAATTGACAATATTTTAGAATTTCCCGCTGTAAGTTGAAAGTAGATCGCGGCCGTGGACACTATTAAAAGATTTCTCTCAGCTTGTTGCGTGAGCGAGACGGGCGCACGTCGCGTCCCACGGGCGGGAACGGGCCCGAGCGAGAGGAATCGAATTTCCGTTAGTCATGTCCTAAAATGGGTCCGGCGCAGGCGCCGCTGAAAGCGCGGGCGTCTGACTTTGCGTCACCGCGAAACAGGCGTTTCAGGGAAACTGTAGACTCAAAATGTACGTGAAAATTCATCAAATATATGCCATTTACAGAACAGTCGAAAAGTCATGGCGATCGGAAGTTAGCTATAAATTACTGCACAGATTTGATTTTAGAATTTTTCCTAGTTGATTGTTTTTTTCTCGAGTGAGCAATGCGCAAGATCAGAAAGCCTAACTTCAGCGGCCACGACTCGTCGACTGTACTGTACATGAAGGTTTGAAGGTCTATGACGAGCGTTGTGACGCACCCCGTGAGCTCAACCCAAGAGGAATGTCATTACTATGTTGCGAAAGCATTCAAGTGTAGGGCTAGGTTATATGAAGAAGACAAAAAAAAAATGTTAACCACTATCTTATTAAAAACTTTTTTTACCTATACGTAAATATTATTTATTTTAGTATAATAATTATTAAATATACATATAAAAATGATGTATTTTTACGTAAAGTAATAAAAATATATAATTTTTCTTTTTATAGCAATCGTAGTTTTCAATCATTAAAGATCAGCACAATTAATTACTTTACCTGAACAGTACTAGGATTCTAATTACGCGGACCTGATAAAACAAATTCCGCATACAAAAAGCTTAAGTGGCAATAATTGCTGTACTTTTTGTACATTAGACGGCAAAGGTGTTTGCGTAAGGACTAATGGATAACGACCGACGCGAAGTCTCGTAGGCTTGTATCCTATAGCTCAGTAACAGGCTTGTATCCTATAGCACAATATAAGGCTTGTATCCTACAGCACAATATAAGGCTTGTATCCTATAGCTCAGTATAAGGCTTGTATCCTATAGCACAATATAAGGCTTGTATCCTATAGCACAGTATAAGGCTTGTATCCTATAGCACAGTATAAACAAAGATCCTGCGACATACCCTCGGTGCATTGGCCGTATGTGGCTGACGGGTCAATGTCGCGGTCGAGCTTCAGATGGGTCTGAGAACTTATCCGACCACTCCTGAGCGCATCGCACACTAAAGACGCACTTCCGCAAGGAGGTCACTAGCACAACATTTTCCTTGTTCAACACCAGAAAAGGAAAACGTGACGTTTGTTAAATCCGAAAAATATGAATCATTGTTTTGTGCGTTTGTAGAGGTCAAGCAAATTGATAATTTAATTATTTAGTAAACATTATCAAAACAACGCTATTTAGTCAGTATATTCATATTTCCTCCTTATTAGTTATATTCCTTAAAAATATAGTGTAGCCCAAGATCCCAGAGCTGACAGACCTACATCATTTTAGCAAAGCGGAAATCTTGAGAAGTTTAAGTCTGACCCTGGGATCTCAGTCTAGTGTCAAAACAGGCCGTTAAGCTAAATTATCAGATATGAAATAATTGACATTTTCAAAGATGGAAATCAAGAAAAACAATTATATAAGATTACATTTTAATGTAGGTTCCTTTGATTATATTATTTTTAAGTTTCAATCTAAAGTCATATTAATTACATCTATCTGGATGTAGTAGAAATCAGCTGTGAAAGTGGTGAGGAAGAGCACGGAACTACCAATAAATTAACAAATTTACATATAAAATTATTACGACTCTCTCTATATGAAAGCTTCTAATGGACCTATTACTTTAACCATCCTAAAAACAGTAAAAGTTTAAAATTATTGAGAATAAAAACTATAAATGGTAAATAAAAGTGATCAAAATATACGAAATGGACATGGATACGAATACTTAAGAAAGAAACTGTATTATATTGAAAATTCGTGGTTACGCACATTCGGAGTGCAATATAAATAAATATATCTATCATTGCGCAATTTGCATGAAAAAGGAGGAGATAATAAGACCTGCAAGATTTGCGATTTTTATTATATTTTCAATGTCGTATCGAATCGAAGCTCAAATGCCTTTGATTCCACTAAATACATAAGTTATCACCTTGGCATACCTTTCGCATAATTCCCCTGAATCCGAGGTCATTGACTGCCGATAAGCATTACACACCAGATTTTATCGTCCTGACCAGAAATTTATTACACTTTGCAAGTGCATTCATTGTTGTTAGTTTATTTTTTTTTTACTTCTCTTTTTTGAATAAAAGTAGATGTGACAAAAATATAATTTAAGCTATAAGGGCAGTTGTTGTGGGTTCCTACTCATAAATATCACAATCCTAAAACAATATCTAATAAAGAAAAATAGAAGAATCTAGAACGGAATATCAGCCAGGTTCTCACGTCTGCAAGATGAGAAAGATACGTAAATATATATGAAAAAGATATGCTGGTAGATTTGTTAACCGTTGCTTGATGGACTGTTGACGCCGTGTGTACGTGATTTACGTAACGCGTGACAGCTATTTTCTCCTTGGTCGCTGTTGGCAGTGGCCCAAAAAACATTCGAAAGAACATGGAGCAAATTTCAGAATTTCAACATAAAATGCATTATAAAAAATCGATCATAAATTACTTGTATTTCTTATTACTTAAGCTGCATCTCGGTCGAGGACTGAATATGATAATATATATTTTCTTAATTAACTCAGCGCTTGATGATGGCACCGTGATTTTCAAGTATTCTTCTAAAGCTAAACTGTGCTGGCCTTGACGCAGTTATTTGCAGCTGCTCGTAATATATTTAAAAAGAATATCATTTTTTTTCTATTTTCTCTGACGTTTTATGTAAATCATTTTTGTTATCGATGTTGAAACATTAATGGAACCTTATTTAATTTTTAGTTAAATTATCATTTTTATTTTATGACATGAAAGTAAACATTTTATTTGGGTAATATTTAATTACTATTTAATGTGTACTGATAAACAAGAGAATTTGAAATAGACATTATATATATCATTCACTATAGATTGGTGACAAAGTAAAACCACGTCCGCTGTTTACCCGACACTCGTGCTGAGTATCTGTGATAGTTCCTGCCCACATCTAGCCACTTAGCATTGTTCACCGAACAGGTTCTGCAAAAACTATCGACGTTCACAATGTTATCTTGTTTCAAGTTATCGTTGTTAATTATGAATTAGAACGGAAACGTTTTTTTTTTTAAATTGAAGGATAATCTTTTTTTAGCCTCACACTCTATGAACAGGCCTCCTTCCCTATGACTATCATAGCAGGGTAGGCAGAGAAAACTCTGGTGTTAAGATACTCTCCTCACCACTTTCCGTCGAATTTTCGAGGAGTGATAAATAATTTAAAAATGCTTGTAAATATAATAATTTAAATAAATAGCCTTCAAAAATATATATTTTGCGATTGATATTGGTATTTATTTTAACTTTAACTTTAAACAGTCAGGCTAACAAATTATGTGTTAGTGACGTCTTTTATGTCTCATAAGCCTTACAATATATTTTACGCGTCTACAGAGTATGTAGAATGTAAAGACCTGCGTATTTCACCATATATCCCACTGCCAAACAGAAGTGTGTTCACTACTGTGTCCCAGATCGAAATTAAAAGGCACATAAATAAGATTTACATAGCTGTGCATTATGCAAAGCTTTTGAAAGCTACAAACGACATTCGAAGGTACCTAAGATATCCGTAAGCCTCCCGCCGGGTCTGTATCACAATCCACAAAAAAAAAATACAAAAACGTGTTTATTAATTGCATTTAATTATTCATAGGAATATTTTTAAAGGTCGAACGAATCCGGAAAAATAATATATTGCCTTCCAAAACTGGCGACCAACATACGTATACACTTTCACTTATTATAATTTTAGATAGTTTTTGGAATTAATTTTTCTAATTAATAATTAATAATCTTTTAATAGATTGAAAAATATAAAATCATTTCGCTGTCGTTTTAGCTATATTTTTTATTAAATTACGATGTCTTCTGTCTTCATGTATAGATACTGAGAAACTTTAGGATAAGCTTTCGTTTTTTTAATTTTTTATAAAGTTTCCAACAACTTTAATGGAAATATTTAACATGAATTTAAATACTTATATCTAATCACGTCATTCTTCAAGAAATTATATATAAAACGACGAAGCACTTTAATACAGTTAAATTTAAACATTATAATACACCTGCAATGCAATATTTGCTGATTGTACTTTTTTCTCCATGGTGTTTACTTTATAATACAAACAATAAAGACATGACGTGAATTTCGCGTTGAGGTAGTGGGTTCTATTTTCACTCGATAAAATAAAATATTTAATATATGTATCTCGTTACTGTGTAGATAGAGATGGAGAGCTCCGCCACTCAACACGCAATGCCCTCATAATTCGACAAGAGACGAAGTGACTTAACATCACGTTGTATACCCTTATTTACGTACATAGCGTGAAGCTAAAAAAAAGAAGTCTATTTGTATAAATAACTCTATATGTGTAAATTAGCTTATTACTGAGCTAGATTTCTAAAATGTATGAAATAAAGAAAACCCTGTCGCCTAACGTTTTCTATAAAGCCTACAGCTCCCTACACCGGCGACCTTGAACATTGAACTCCAACAGCGATAGTGGAATACACATTAACATAACGCCGGAGAAACTTACTTTCTAACTATGTGGCACTCGTGTTATCAATATGTAAATAGTGGTTTATATTACTATATTTTTTATATGTATTGAGGTTTTTATTACATTTCGTATGTACGAGTTAGATTAATATTTTATGCACATAAGCTATATCGTGCCGTAAGCTAGCGTGCGAGATGGTTGTGGGTTCGATTCACGCTTTAGGAAACGAATAATTGTTAATAATCTCAACCTATACGGAATAAAGGGTTGAACTTAAAAATGTTTGAACGGCTATATTATGATAAATAACGTTTACTATAGTAACTGTAATAATTATGTTATAAATAAAATAAACACACAGATTGATAGAAATTATCATAATCATAAATAGTTTCAATTGAATAATTATATTAAACAGTTCTTTGAAAACTTCGAGAGACGTGCTTCGTAAATAGTTACAAATAAACCCACGTCACAAACATCACCAAAGAGACCGGTTCAGCGCTCGTGGGGTTCCAAGTATGTGGACAGATTATATTAAAGACTCATCATCTAACTTAATTTAATAGATACTTCACTCATACATTGTAGAGTATTTAGTTTTGACATCAATTATTATTTTGACTAATGGCTCCATAGAAGAATTCAATCACCATGTCAATAGATATTTAAGATATACTATTGTGCTGGTAGTGGAAGTAATTTTTGTTGGCGTAAGCTTCGCGTGTACAGTCGCACACTTGTTCTCCTGCGCCACAACGGTCTAAAATAACCTTATAATATATATATATATTAATTTAAAAAATATCACGTACAACTTCATTGATAAAATACTCTATGGTGAACTATTAAGCAATACAATCAATAAATATGTCCCAATAACTTTGATAAAAAAATGCATATATATTTTTAGTGTTTCATAAAACCATTAATCAAAAAGAACATTATTAATTATATATAGATAGACTTATTAAATGTAATATAAAATTGATCTTAAGACCAACTCATTACTCTGGCTTTCACATAAAGAAATCCACATAAGGCTAACAAAACCTCGTAAAACGGAATATGGAGTCCAAACCGACAAGAAGCTAGCCTTCCATAGTTCTGTGAAGTAGACATACCTACATATCAAGACAACTAGCGAGCTGACCCGACCCGCCTACGCCCAGGTGTGTAGAGTATCTCTCTTCTCTTATCATTACTCAAACTGAATGTGTTCTATTAACACACGATGTTTTTGAATATAACATACATAAATTATTGTTAGTGTTCTGTTTTAAATATCAACTACGGTATTTTTTTAACGATTTTTCTTGAAATGAGAAAAAAAAGTTATGTTATGTTTACAATATATAATTTAGTCTGTGATTTTTTTATAATTTATATTTAATAATATTATCATTTCTTCGGTCCGATAACAAGGTCTGATAAAAATCTCTCAGCGTTGAGCTCCGGCACTCAACACGCGTTGCTTTGAAAAATTTGGCGGAAAGTGGGGAACAGAGTGTTTTAATACTATTTACCTTTACTTTAGATTTGCTGTACCTTGCTATATGAGGGATAAAGCGTGAACAAAAAAAATTCTAATATGAATGAAGAGTTAAGAATGAAATAAAGAAAACTATGGAGTTCCTAGAGTTTCTATGTATAGAAATGCAAAAAAAAAAAGCCATAAATCTAACCAAAATTATAAAACAAAACTTTGGACTCTGTAACGGTAAACGATCAATCCGATGAATTAAATTATACAATTAATATATATATTATTAAAAAATATTACAATTAAATAAGTTACAATATTGAAACGTATAGACGAGTTTAGATCAAATCACCACATTGCAGGTCGACCGTTGCCAAACTCTATTTCTGTGTCTGTCCTCACACCTACGCGAATTGCTTACACTCACTTGCTTTTATAATTAGAAAATAGTTTATACTATATTTAATTTCAATTCCAACATTGCCGTTGAGATTGTAGTGCGGCTGTAACGCGACGGGTGTGGGTTCGATTGCCACTCGGGACAATCAATTATTATTTATTTATATTTTAATTTCTTCGCTCTGGTCGCCTACCTAGTCAAAAATTCTGACAAATTGAAGTCCGCCATTCAACCCGCAATGCCTCGAAAAATAGTATAGTACGTAGACGTTGACGCAATATAATACGGGCAGCCAAGCGAAATTTTTATCACACTAATCTTGCTGTCCTTATCACTCCTGGTTCTATCTCAGTCGATAATCTGCTCTGATAAGCCCAGCAGCCGTCGTAACTGAGAGGGGAACTTTCGAATTATTATTTATTTGAACCCCCTCGTCCGCGCCTGCACATCAGATCATCGAGGGAGAAATCACATTAGAAGTTCTCAAGAATCTAGAATTTGTTGCAGATATGGATTTATTTTGTAATTCACGCTGCTATATTGTTTTTTTGTTTACTTATGGCCAGTATAAGAATAAGCTTAAAATTATCAATTATATTATGAGAGCCAATATAGACTTACTGATCTGTATCCTTGTAAATTACATAACTAACTAACTAACTAATATCATGAAAAATACAAAAATAAATTGTAATATTACATAAGTAGGTAAGTCGATGTGTTGGCAAAAAGTAAATGACGATTTAATTGTAATACAAATTTATTTATTATATCAATTAAAAACAAAAGCCAAGCAATATAAAGTTAATTATTCTATATTTATTACAATATACCTTCACTTTTGAAAAGTATTTAAATATATCTTAACGGTGATTTAACTTGAAACGACGACTGAAGACATTAAAGTTAATTGGCTCCAAGTTAGGTAATGCCGGTGTCAACGTCGCTGTGCTACGTCGCATTCTTGCCTCTCGCACCGTAAACACCATGTGCATGTACCGCTTTCCCCATATCGGCAAATGTAGGATTCCGAATCACATCAATTTTTATGAATTAAATTAACATTGAAAAAGAAACGAATGAGATATTGGTGTGTGGATATATACAGTTTTTAATATTCTATATTATTTTTGTTGTGTTGATTTAAATTTATTAATATAAGTTTTAGTTATAAATACTAATTGTAAAGCATTTAATATATATTTATAGACATTTTTTAATCATATTATATGCCGTTGTGGCACAGTGGCGTAGGGTTTAAATGAAATCATGACACTTGTAGGGTCCGGTTTACGCTCAGATGACTTATTTATTTTTTTATTTCCTCGCTCTGGTACAACAATAACAAGATCGATCACAGCGTTGAGTTCCGCCAATAAACAAGTGAAACTTTGGTAAAAAAACGGAGTAAATCTAATAAAATATATTAAATAATCATGAGTTCTATTAAAATATCTTACTAACGGCGTCGTGTAAATATAGAAAAAAAAAACACAGAAAGCAGTATCTCACACGTACCAGTTTCTATCACGTTAAGAAATATATGGGTATGGTATGTTATTCGTTGCTTATAGCCAGCCGGTTTTTTTTTATCAATACAAACTATAACTGTAGGTACATTGTAAATGTAAACCATTTCATAGAACTACCCACTTTGAAAAGGATTATCACTCTCTTAGGGTTTTTTAACAAAGGTCGACCGTAGAACCATTCACATTAACCAAAGATGAGTATGGTGATTGTTCACGAGATATTTGACGGGACTTCCGTTGTACTTAATTAATATTTGACAGTTAAATTTTTGACTAAAATTATTTATAGTTTAATTACAATTTTATTGGATTTGTATACTATTAGGTTAAATTAACTTTTACTAATATTTGATTTATTTTAAATTGGATATTGATACTCTTAACTTATTTCCTGTTATAGAAAACAATGACACATAAAATAGTATTCTGAGTCGATCCCCATTTGTTTTAAAAAAGTATATAAATATAAAGTAAAAACATTATAAGTGTTTTATTTAAAAAAAATATCGACTAATCCTATAGATCCAGGTAATATTTCTGAGAAGTCAATCTAACCTTGACTTTGTTTCGACTACAGAGAATTATGACTTCATTAAAACATCAACGTGCTAGGTTTGTCTATATGCCGATACCTACTATATATTTTATAATTCAAGGCATAGTTAATTTAGTGTTAAGACACTCCGTTCCCCACTTTCCGCACAATTCGAGACGTTGTATTAAATGAATAAATGAAAATAATACATTACACCGAGTGAGAATTGAACCCACAGCCGTCGCTTTCACAATCAAACTCTGAGCTGAGTGCTCCACTATATTTATATACATTGGTATTTTAAAATGCTGAAACTAACAATAGACGACTGTAAATGGCGGCTTTCCAAATGGTCTCTTTGGTGTTGCAAAAATGTTTTTTTTGGCTGGTGAGCCTGTTGTTTACTTTAAAACACGCTCACTAATTAACGATTAAGAGACAAAGTATTTTTTAACAAACAATTACTATAAATAGCAATTACAATTAATACAAATAAAAAAATTCTACCAATTTATGTAATAAAATTTTAAACATAAATTATTTCAAACATAAAATTTTGAAAAACAGTTTTGTTAATAGATATTTTCGAAGGTAATGCAGTTCGTTGACTGCAATGCAGCATATCAAAATAATTGGACATTTATAAAACCACAGTATGCCTTACATTTGTTTAATCTTATAGTCTGTCTGTCATCATCTAACACTTATTTTATTTAATATGTTCATTTATTCGGTGTGGTAACGAGGCAAAGCGCGGCGTTGAGTTCTACCACTCATCATACAATGCGAAAAGCGGATAGCCTAGTGTTAAGACACTTGTTTTTCCCTCTGCGACAAATGGGATACAGCATGAAAAAAGAACATATCTCTTATAGAATGGGCCACTTTAGGCTTGACAATCCTTTCGGGTCCATATATAATGTATGGCGGAACGTGTCCCAACATAGCTATCGTACTCGCCTTGCGCCTCGGGCACCTCTTTTGTTTAGTTTCATTGTCACTCTGTATTTGTACAGTAAATTGCTCACCATATAGTCCGCCTTATTTAGATAAAGATGTAATTTAGAATAATATCTATTTAAGGTGGCAAGTTACTTATAAAATCAAGGCTATATATTTGACATCTACATGTAATATATAAGTGACAACGCTTAATATATTATAATTAATACAATATTATAATTAATATTAATAATACTTTCTTTTACCCTGACTGTCGCTTGGAGATCTGATAGGCATTAAACACCTGCATTAGAAATATGTCCATGAAATTAATGACAAGATTCAAAAATATAATGCTAATTAAACTAAATACAGCACTAATAATGAATCAGCTTCACGCTGTATCCCGCACACAGCAGTGTAGGCAGAGGGAACCTAGTGTTAAGATACTCCGTTCCTCAGTTTGTGCCGAATTCTAGAAGCATTGCGTGTTGAGTGGCAGAATTAAATGCCGCGCTTTTCCGGGATACCAGAGCGAAGAAATGGAAATATAAACGTAAATTAATATTTCACGTCGACGTGGGGATTGAACCCACAACCGTCGCGTTCCTGTCACAGCCTTGTGCCGCTGCGCCACGACAGCTTCAGTTCTAGCATAGCACTAATACTTATAATCCTTTATCTTTTGGCAAAGTTAAAGTTTATATAGAAGCCGTCGAATTAAAACTATGTTTATTTAGTTCAAGGGAAGTTAAACCATGATTATATTTCGGATAGATGAACCGCAACGGAACTAGATAATGTAATACAAATGATCATTGTTGCCTTTCGACCGGAACGTGTGTCTGACCTCCTATCTATATTTTAACTGTACTAGATTCTAAGAACATGCAATTTTAAATTCCACATGTATATTATGATATACGGACAACATTAAATATTATTATACAAATGCCAGTCGTGGCGCATGTGACTCTAAATGCGACAAGTGAGTTCGATCTTCAATCGAAGCTATGAAATATTTAATATTTTCATTGCTTTTCTCGAGTGTTGTTGTGTTGAGTTCTGCCACTAAACACGCGTTGCACATAATTCTCTTAGCCTATGTCTACCCTGCTGTGTGCAAGATAAAACGTAGAGCCTAAATATAGATATCATTGTTTTATTTGTTTTTCTATAAAAAAAAATTATTTATGAATATATATACACAAATTGTACGATATAAGTACCTGTCTCCCGTTTGTTTAAACAAAAACTTTAACTAACCATATTTACAGTCTATGGGAGTGTTATGAGTGTGCATTGTGTGCAAATATTAGCTGTGTCATGAAATACTTATGAAGTGAAGTGTTGTGAAGTTATATATATATATTTAATAACTTGAATCATATATATATATATGATTCAAGTTATTAAATATATGTTACCTTTAACAACTTCAATTTAAAAAATGATATCTTTAATTAGGATTAAACACAATTTTTTCCTTTATATAATATTTAAGTTAAAATATACTATAGCCGTTAAAAGATAATCAGTTTATAATTTTTCGGAAAGAACGGAATTACTTAACACTAATTTCGCTCTACCTTTTCTGAGAGAAAAAAAGAGAAATATCCAAATGTAACTATTAGTTAATATTACAATAATTAAGCATTTAATTAAAAAACTGACTGTGACATACATTAACATTTACTCCGGGCATACCTATGAAAAATTGTTAGTCATAGATACAACACATGTCTTGCATAATTTTTTCATTAAAATGCTTATAAAAGTATGTGAATGGAACTTTTAATGTACGTTAGCATTCATTCAATCCAAATAACTTTTTAATATTATTTTTATATTGTAAATTTTTTTTTATTTTGCCATCAAATATGTGTTACATCTATATTTTAATAATAACTGGGCACTACAAAAAAAACCACGTAAGAAGAGAACCTAGTAAAACATTGTATTCAGCCTTCCCATAAATGCTAGCCTATTTTTTTTTTTAAATTAAATCTAAGACGATATAATCTAATATCAACCTTCACGTTCGATCGTCACAACTACACCAAAAAAAACCCCATAAATTTAAAATTTTCCATTCCCTATGTGCTAATAAAAGATATGAACAT
The DNA here is from genome assembly GCA_037355905.1 of Heliconius aoede. Taxonomy (NCBI): domain Eukaryota; kingdom Metazoa; phylum Arthropoda; class Insecta; order Lepidoptera; family Nymphalidae; genus Heliconius; species Heliconius aoede. The sequence continues at coordinate 223,267 of JBAIZZ010000271.1, forward strand.
AGCGGACTTTATTTATAGTTCGACAGGATCGTGCTGGCGCGGAAGTACTCTTATTGCGTATATTTAAAAATATACTTATCACTTTGGAAATAACCATAGTATAGACAGTCTTGGGTTTCTTACGGCTGACACATGCATACATATAATGAACGTTTAAGACTTCATCACTTTGTTCAGTGCAAATTGCGTCTTTTATTTCGCTTAAATCATGTAAGATAATGTGAAATAAAAATAAATGCAAAAATTCTTAAGGTTAAATGATTAAACAGATAACAAATATAATAGAACAGATAAAATATATGATATGCTGGTTGCAGACAGAAGCATAAAACACTATTTGAAACTAGCAACAGACGATTTTTCTAGAGCTCGAACGCCGGATATGTTTGTAATAATAGCCTCCGTTGGATGAAAATATCCCAGACGGCTTTTCACGCGCCCACACAAACAATATTTTACTATCTACAATATACTTATA